>JAFIRS010003064.1:0-159065 GCA_018342105.1 Gonioctena quinquepunctata | reverse complement strand
AAAAATCGTGGCAATGACGTACCACAGGCACAGCATTCTCAAACATCCTCTTCAGCCGTTAATGCACCGATAGCTCCATTGTCTAACCAGAATACGTATAATAATTGTGTATTTCACTGCAGTCCCTGCAACTTTTTATTTAGTTTAACCTTGAATAATTAGTTTCATTATATTTTTACGTATACTTTCATAATATATAAATGAAAAATATAAGAACAAACGTATTTCTGCGTCTCTTCTTTTTTTCCACTTACGGGATGGTTATTGATGACAAACTAAGAATTTATGAATTAATAACGTCAGCTTGACAAGTTGACAGTGTATTCGGGAAATATTCCTCCGAATTACACTCGTGCATCAAAATAACCGGATAATTTCGCATTCCAGCGTGTTGCCTTTGAAAAACTGCATCCAAAAATGAAAATGAACTCATGCATTTTTATGACAACACGCTGTCATGCAAAATTATTGGTAATTTTGATGCACTTGTGCAATTACTTACGATAAGTATTATCTTCGGACTTGGTGGTTGGATCACCAAGCACCGAAAAGATACGTGTGTAGAATTATGCTGAGAATAGTTTGCTGAAAGAAATACTTTGAAAAAGGTTCACATCGAAAAGGCACATGAATATTCGGGTTTTGATGTATAATCTTCGAAGAAAAAAAGGGTATTCTCCAAACTAAAGTCATCTTGGGAAGAACTGCATGAGCTGAATGAAAAATGCAAAGACTGTATTCCTATCATGATCAGCTTTTGATGGGAGTAACCAAAAACTTGAAAGAAAGCACATTTACCACATTTTCATTCACTCGGCATCCGCTTGCTGTGATGATCAACGAGGTTCCAGAACATCGAGACAGTTGCCTCTACAGTTTTTGCAAAGTACATTGGTTTGTCAATTCTAGTAAGTAAATGGAAATTTGATTTTTTTTTTTTTTTCGTACGAGGAATTTTTAGGGATCTGGGGACCATGATCTGTATAAAATAGATGCATTCGCTTAGTAGTATTCCTAGGAAGCGTATTGTAAATGAAATATATCCTTAAAATGGTGAATATGGTGTGGTTTCAAGTACAGTTCTATTCAGTAGAGTAGCATAAAAAATATCTGGCCTGATTATTTTATATATATGAGAACAGCTTTTCAATACTTGACATAATTTTCAAAGCATACATTGAACCGGGCGTTTGACGAATAGCATTCCCCAACAATAAAACAATTTGATGAGTCAAGACACTAACGAACACATCGCAATTCCGCTATCCACTAATAGCACCCATCGCAACTACCGCTCACGTTTCCATAATAGCCACTTAACACGCTTGGAAAAAATTTCAGGAAAAGCCTACAGCGGAATGTACGCCATGTACTGCATTTTAATACTTCTCACCACCATCGTGGCAAGCTACGGATGTCTGACGGAGATTTTGGATCACGGGCTGTCATTCAAAGAAGCGGGATTATTCCTGATTTCGTTTTATTGCATGACATTGCTGTTCATCATTTGCAACGAAGCTCATTTTGCTTCACATAAGATGGGGCCCGAATTCCGAGAGAGATTGCTAAATGTCAATTTGGGTGAGTATATAGACAGTATTATAATGATCATTCGTGGAAATTGTCCAATATGACTCATACTTATGAAATGGTGCTGAAAAATTGTGGCAATTCACAGTCATTCAACAGTCAGTTTACATAACAGATATTAGTATGCTTTTCATTCAGCACCATCAGTGTTGATAAATAGTTATTTATGCAACGAGTGCAAAAGTAAGTGTTTATTGCAATAAACACTTTTTGCACGAGTTGCATACAATATTTTTTCTAAGTTCATGCAAAAACCATGAAATATTTTATTCAGATGGCACTAAGTGTGGGAAAATAAAAAGCGTACTAAAAGTTGCGTCGATTTGACGTTTATGTTTGTCATGATAACAAATGACAGATGTAGAATGACAGATGAGTGCAATAAACATTTTATGGCACAGTGCAATAAAGAACCACTTTTTTCACTGAATATAGTTCAATAAAAATTTTTTTTGCATGAACGTAAAAAAAAACAAAAAGTATATCTATTTTCACAAGCTTTTATTTAGTTTCACTTGTTAGTTAGTTCGTTCGTTAGTTAGGGTCAAATCTTGCAAGTGAATTTTGACCGAATTAATTCGAAATTTAACAGGTGTTCATGATTCCGGTGACAATGCATTATTGAGTTTTTGTTAGAGAAAAAAACAAAATGTCGGCTCCAAGATGGCGGACGTGATTTGTAATTATGATCTGATTCGATTCAAAATTGGTACATAGGGATTTTAGGGGTCGGATATTATGAATTCATTGTCGGAATTTATAAATTCAAGAGGGGGGGCCCCAGACGGAGGACGAGTTTTGTTATTATGATCCAATTCGATTCAAAATTGGTATGCGGGGGTTTTTGGGGTCGGAAATTTTGAATTTTCCGTAAAAATTTATAAATTCAAGATGGGGGCCCCAAGATGGAAGATGCGTTTTCTGCTTATGGTCTTATTTTATTCAAAATTTGTATGTGGGGGTTTTCAGGTTCGGATATTATGCATTTTCTGTCGAAATCGATAAATTCAAGATGGCGACTTCATGATGGCGAAAGAGTTTTGTGATCATGGTGAGATTCTAGCCAAAATTGGTGTGTGGGAGTTTTTGGGGAGGGAGATCATGAGTTCTTTCAGCTCAAAACTTACAGGGCGAACCAACTAAAAAGCAAAAAATTAAATAACTAATAAACTTGTTAAAGACAAGCTTTTATTTAAGCCGTGTACTAAAATATCTAAAATAACTTTAAGTCGTCGCTGATAATGATTTGATTATTTTTTGTTGAATTATTTGGTTTTAAAAAGCTTGTCGGGCGAATTGTAATAAAATTCATACTTCGACAAGTTGTTACGAACCAATCATGGTCCAATGAAATTAATTGTTACATTCTCTTATGAACACTTCACGCGACAAGGTTTTTAAAAACAAATAATGCATAAAAAAATAATCAAATCATTGTCAGCGATGACTTTAACTTATTTGATATATTTTAGTACAAGTCTTAAATAAAAGCTTTTTCATCAGCTACTGTACAAAGCTTGAATCTACGACAAGAAGTTGAAGTTCTCAAACACTTCTCTGACTCAAATCGAAAGTTAGAAGTATACCAAATCTGGTTTCCTTTCAGTTCGGAGAACTAACTATAGAATTCTATAAAAATAATAATTCAGATCAAAAACAGTTCGGTTCTCCATTGTTTGCTGAGCTATCTAAAAAAGCAAATTATGTTGTGATATCACAAGAGAGTAAGAATAAAGTGGAGATAATTCGACAGATTTTTAAAAATTTGTTGCCAGGAAATAGAAACGAGAGCCCAACGGGCTCGAGTGGCCAAAACGTACATGAATGATTTGAATTGAAAATTTTCATTGGTTTCTAGAAATATCAAAAAATAATCTTTCAAATAACCTATGGTTTGCCAAATTGGGAAGTTTTTTTTGCAGTCTGTCAACACCCACCATTTTGAACCTACTCGACCGATTTGACTAGTATATATATATATATGTACTAGCTGATGTCAGCGACATTTCTCGCATGGATTCAAAGAGTGTCATACTATTTTTTACCCCCTTTAGGGTAGAATTTTCCGCACCGATTCATGACAAATTTCCTTTCTCCTTGCAGACTTTCGCAACAATGAAAACTTTTCAACAAACAATTAAACCGACGAAAAAATCAACTGAAAAGCGGAAAATCAAATGAACAATGATAATTGAGCTCCTAAACTAATGTCAGTAACTAATTTTGAGTCGGCGCCAAACAAACAATTATCGAAGATCTTTATATTACTTTGAAGAAGTAATCAAAACGCCGCTGTGCAACTCGCTCCCATCATTTTACGCTTTACCTAATTTAATTGCCAGTTTGTTTGGCGCCGACTCAAAATTAGTTACTCACATTAGTTTAGGAGCTCAAGTATCATTAAGACTGAAAAGGTTTATTTTTTGCTTTTCAGATGATTTTTTGGTCGGTTTAATTTTTTATTGAAAAGTTTGTATTTTTCAATTTTTTGTGGCTAAAATCTACTAATCACTACCCACTTAATTTTCAATTACTTCCAAAATACTTACTTACCTAGCTTACTTCAACTATTAACTGTTAAATAATATGATTATCTACTTTAGTTATCTATTCCTATGTGATTTAAATTATTTTTGAAAGTTCTGGTTAGTTGAGTATATCACTTTGTATATAATTCCATCCTTTCATAGAATGTTATTATTGTGACGGATGTAGGAGGATCTGTCAATGTCAACTACATATGTGTGACAATGTTCACAAGGAAAAAACCAATCATCCCCTATTTTTCTACCCATAGGGGTAGATCATTTCATTTCAAATTGAAATATGATAAACTATGTGGTATACCCTATCTTATAAAGAAGAATCATCCAAATCGGAAAACCCACTACAAAGTTATGCCTGATAGAATCGGTTAACGGACCAAAATTCAGAGGGTGAACGATTCATATCCTCCATTTTGCTACCCTTAGGGATGGATTTTTCTCCATCCCTGAGGGATGGAGAATTCAAATTCAGATGGGACTAACTTTGAAGTACACCCTATCCAATGAAAAAAGAATCAACGGAATCGAACTGCTCTGTGAAAAGTTATGCGTGATCATAAAAAAATATACGCGTCGACTAGAGAACCTCCTCCTCTTTGATTTCGTCGGTTAAAAATTGAGGATCTATTGCAGATGGACCAAGTAATTCCATAGTATCAGCTTCATTGATACTCGTGGTGTAGCCCACCTTTTGTTCTTCACGGAGCCCGTTTCCTCGTTCAATTATGTCACCAACTTACGTTTGTATTCATAGCTAACATTTTCCTCGGATGACGTTCGTTGAAAACGGTTGCAGTACTCCTGAAACAATTGTTACATACAGGTATATCATTTCAATTTTCATCCATAGAATAAACAATTGCCACGAATCCAAAAACTCCAATAAATCTCAAGCAACGTTCACCTTAAAATTGTATTCATCTTGACACTCAATCGCAGATCGTGGGTTTTAATCGACCCATCATTTGCAGTTTTGAGAAGATATAGTTCCATTAGAAGTATTCCATTCAATGTACTCCCCTGCAATCACAAGCAAAAATCAAACCTTGTATCATAATCTCTTTCTTGAAGTGTACTGGTGAATTGAGGTTTGTATGTATTAATGAATGTATGTAAAGTAATATTTGGAAATTAATTCACAGATAAAATATGTGCAATTTTCTGCTTATTGGTACGCCACTGGTAACTTTTTCGAATATTCATTATAGATTTTGAACGATGCACCAACTTTTAGCAAGAATAACATTTTATCAGAAATCTTAAATGAACATGTTAATCATATGTATCTAAAGGCACCCACAGACGGCGAGATCTGTATCGCAACATGTCGCGATACAAGTGGCGATACAAGTATATGAGATTTGTATCAAGTATCAACGTCTCCACACATGGTAAATATTATTTACAAGCACATGGTATCGCCTTTTCACGACAGTGATTGAGACGTTGATACTGATACCGTGATACTGATACAACGTGTGTGGTTGTATCAGTATCATCGATGAGATTAGTATCGCTACTACGGTATCATGCAACATGTATCGATACAGATCTCAACGTCTGTGGGGGCCTTAACTCTATGGCGGATAGACACTGTATTTACTTTCGATTTTGAGTTTTGGGGACCAGGCCTAGATATACCAAAAATGTTACCCAACATGACTATAACTTCAGTTAGGAAGGTTTATCTGGGAGAGCCTCAATAACACAAAAAAAATATTTCCCTGTGATATATAAATACCTGCACCCACAATATGATGAAAATGTTCTTAGAATTTTGGCATTGTGAAAAGTAACATATCCCAGAAAAACATGTGTTCTGTTTGTGGTTTCAAAATTTGATCAAATAACTTATATGAAATGGACAATTTGACAACATCAGACACACAAAAATTATAAATGAACAACACCGAAAAAATTGATCTTTCAAATCAAATAGACATTCTTGAGCTAAGGGAAAGATTCTGATAACAATTCTCATTTCAGATTGAGCAATCAAACTAATTGAAATGATTGCCATGTCGATACTTTGCATATGGAGCAGGGTAATAAAATGTATATATTTTCCTTAGGTGCCGTAGATAATCGAACAAGACAAGAAGTGAACATGTTTCTGACAGCAATAGACAAAAATCCACCTATAATGAATCTGAATGGATACGTCGATGTAAACAGGAAACTGATATCATCGGTTAGTATGCTATTATTCTTCCAGCTATTATGCTTATCATACCACTGGTAATGATGTGAACGATTTACATGATATGTTTGTATTTGAATTAGGAACAGACCTGTCGAAAAATAACAATACATGAAGTGAGAATTACGAATGATATGATCTGGAAAGTTCCATGGAACTTTTTCTTGGTATATCTGGCGATTATTTGTTTTCTAATAGACATTGTTCATTTTGAAATGGATTTTTCTTTGTTCGAACCTAACATACTGATGAAGAGTATCAATTATGCGATATTCTGTTGATTTTTCAGTGATAAGATTGAACATTCAGATGAATATTTACCTCCTGTCAAAAATCCCATGTGAATAAAGTGCAATTATCGCAAAATTATAGCGATAATTGCATTGTAGAAAGCGAAAGAGCCCTGCGATAATTGCACTGTAGACCGATAATTGCACTGTAGACCGATAATTGCACAGTTCATATCCATGGCAATTCCATTGTACACTTTGATAATACAGCGACAATTAATAAGTAACGTCAGTTTGACATGTAATGTCAAAAATATTATTTATAAAAAATGTCTCGTTTCGGTCGGGCTTTATTACAAGCTATTGAAGAAAATGTGGTGGAAAACGAACCAAATAACACAAAACAGAACAGAAAATACGTGTGGCGTCAGTTTATGAGCTTCTGTGCTGAGAAAACCTATACTTTGGATGAAAAACCACAAATTAATGTTCTGGAAAAAATATTAACGGACCGGGCATTCAATATGCGTAAGCAGGATGGCGATGAGTAAAAAGAATTTACTGTTGAAACGATTTGGAACGTAATCGCAAAATTACTGATGGAAAAATATTTCACTGAATACAACATCAATTTTAACCCTTGCACTAATATTGAGTTCAGAGCAGCCAGAAATGCGAAAAATGCCAAGAGAAAACAACTACAAACAGATCCAGAGAAAAGAAAGGAAAGTGCAGTTTTTCTGAAGTACGATGAATTCCAAAATATTGTTCGTGGTTGTGACGAAAACACCCCTGATGGTTTGCAGAAGAAGGTATTTTTTGTTTTTGCTTCTGAATTAGCTTGGCGTGGTGGAGAAGGTCACAAGTGCCTAATTTTGTATTTTAAAGAAGAAGAAAATAACGTAGGTGAAAAAACAGGACGGATTATTTACAATCCTGTGTTCACTAAGACGACGCAAGGAGGGGAAAAACCATGCGCTTCACTGAAATGGCTAATAAACAATGAAATAAATCCTGATTTGTGTCCAATTCGACTGTACAAAAAATTCCTTGAAAAGCGGGTTGGAATAAAACAAAACGACTCCTTCTCACTGTAAATCCCGCTTGGAAGATGAACAGAAAATGGTATAAAGATATTCCTGCTGGACGAAATACAATAGGCAAATGGACTGTTCGACAAGCCAAAGCTTCTGGTTTGAATACAGAGAATATCAAGCTTACTAACCATCCGTTACGAGCTACGGCCATCTCCAATCTCGCAAAAAAGGGAGTGGGCAAGCAGCAACTTATAGAAATCACGGGCCATTTGAATTCAAAATCAATAACGCCTTATCTTCGAATGGATGAAGATCACCATGAAATAATAGTCAAAAACATGCGTGGCAATGACGTACCACAGGCACAGCATTCTCAAACATCCTCTTCAGCCGTTAATGCACCGATAGCTGCATTGTCTAATCAGAATATGTATAATAATTGTATGTTTCACTGCAGTTCCTGCAACTTTTGATTTAGTTTAACCTTGAATAAATAGTTTCATTATATTTGTACGTATACTTTCATAATATATGAATGAAAAATATTAAAACAAACGTATTTCTGCGTCTCTTCTTTTTTTCCAGTTACGGGATGGTTATTGATGACAGGCTAAGAAATTATAAATTAATAACGTCAGTTTGACAAGTTGACAGTTTATTCGGGAAATATTCCCCCGAATTACACTCGTGCATCAAAATAACCGGATAATTTCGCATTCCAGCGTGTTGTCTTTGAAAAACTGCATTCTGTCATTTTCATATTTTGGAGAAAGAGCCCTCCACCACTTTCTCCAAAAAAAGAAAATGAACTCATGCAGTTTTTTGACAACACGTTGTCATGCAAAATTATCGGTAATTTTGATGCACAAGTTCTCATCGACCAATAAATTCAATTGTAATTATTTTGAACTGGAACAAATTTAAAATCTTATCACTAAAGAAATGTTTTTGCGTAGATGTGAATCCAATGAAATATTTATTATCATGAACTGAAAGGAGAGGCCACATCAGTGATTTCAGGGTGATTTCCATTAAACTGATGTGATTTGTAATATTTGCCAGATTATATGCACGACTATTTCTCTCGATTCATTTACCTCAGTGTTTGGATGGATATACCATAACTAATAGGGTTAGAATCGCACAAAAATTCGAAAAAAATCGTGAGAGCATTTTGTTGATAACAAAGTAAAATATCTGTAAAATTAAAATTTCAAACGCCATGTTCATATTATCAACTGCAGTGCTCCCACGAATAATACAATAATACAGTATAAAATATGCAGTTAACTTCTGTCTTCTTCTTATAACCTGTTTTTTATTCCTTACAGCTAACTTCAGGTGACAAATAGATGAAAAGTATCCCTGTTAAGAAAATGTAACTTATTCATACCTTGAGACCTTTGGGCAAAATGTCTGATGAACCAAATTGGGTGTCGACGTATTGATGTAAATTTTACCCATAATGTCTGTTGGATTTTGGCCCATAATCCAACACGTAAATTACTTTACTTGCTTTAATCCTACGGATAATTTTCACAATAAGTAATTCTCATTTTAGTTCACGTTCTGAATAAAATTGCATTATTTAAATTATTTTTATTGAAAATTGTACATACAAAATAAATATATTCCTATTCTAGATAAGGAATTTCGTACTATAAACATACTCAAAAAGTATGTTTTTGTTTCCTAATTGTCTTCGTTCATACAGATATTTTTTTAATTTTAATTTTTGAACTTTTTCAAGTTTATCTATGGAAGTATATAGTGAAGGATATATGTAGTATACACCCCGACAAGAATTTTTTTGTATAGTTATAATTTTTTGACATGTCTTTTTATTACTGATTCTGGCAGTTTGTTTCGTAGTTCTCGTCGAATAATGTTTTACTGTCTTTCACCGACTTTCTTTATGATTTTTCTTTTGCAGAAGTTACTAGTTATTTGCCGATTCAATTTCTTAGTATCGACTTCTTGTATATGAAATACTTCATGACTGATAACTAAATGTTTCTCCACATTTCAAAATGTTTTGTTGAAAAAACTTTCATTAATAACTTTGTATTAGTATCACTTTGAAATATATAGGAGCACACCAACTTCACAAAGTAAGTACCAACTGAAGAGAAATAATAGTAAATTATTCGAGACAAGCGACTACACTTGTATTATCATAACTGTCCCTATACCCACCTCTCATTGGTGTGAACAACCCTTTACCTGGTAAGACCCGGTGTGCAATTCACCTCTGGGATTACGTGTAGTCACTTATTGGTGTACAAATAACCTGTATTTCAGTAATAATTTCAATGTTATGAATCACACATAGGTTATTATGACATATACCGGGTGTCCACGGAAGGTAGCTCGCCCCAATAACTTTTTTGTTTTCGGAGATAATGGAATGAAATATCGAGGATCTGTTTAATGCATAAAACTGCATTTTTTGACAAGTAACTCAACTTCATGCAAATTCCGGATTCACCGGAAGTTACATAAACTTTCGATTTTTAAATAGGACACCTGGTATATTTTCAGTTTTTTTGTCTCCATATGACATTAAGAATACAACCATGTATCATTTGTTACTGTTTGTAACCGGTTTTTTTTCCAAGTTTTATTCTAGAGGGCTATGGATACGTTCAAATAACTAATTTCAGTCCTGAAATGTTTGTAAAAATACAAATTTACTGTTTTCGATCAAAATGTTTCAGCTATGTGACGTTTGATTTCAGAATTTTTATTACTATTTTTTTCAAATGGCAACATGGTGGCTCGTCGGGTTAGAAAAAAAAAACATTTTATTACGATTAATTTGATACCGCACTCTATTAGGTTGTATGAAAACTTTCGATAAAAAACTGAAAATACCATAACGTTAGAACTTTTCTAAAATGAAGCACCTGTTGAAAATGAAATAATTATATTGAAACTACCTATTTACATATCTTTAGGGTTCCAGATGTTCAAAGTGACCTCCATCTTGTTGCTGACAGAGGCGAACTTTTCTTATGCTGCTCTTACGTTTCTCAACTATCTTGGTGTAATTCTATGAATAGCTGCCCTTACTTTGTCGTCTAATTCATGCGTGTGGCAGGAGATAGATCATAAACTTCGTTTCAATAGATTTCCATACAAAAAAAATCTAGAGGCGTAAGGTCGGGTGACCTGAAAAGTTTTTTGAAAAGGAATAAATAAAGGTATAAATTGAAAACAACCCTATTTTACCTCGACGGCCACCTAACTGGACCCATATTTCTTATCTAGTTTTCGTTGTATGTTTCATGCAGATATTCCGTAACTGCCCTCAAGTTGTGTGGTGGAGCACCATCTTGTTGATAAAATAATCCAGCTCGATTTATTAATGGGACTTCGTCCAAGAAATGCTCAATTTCCCTCGTGAGGAAACTTTTTCTTCACTTCAACAAACGAATCATTCCCTTCATTATCAGACTCATTTCGCATTTTTTGAACCAGTATCTGTGCGTAGAGACGTGCAGCATCGGTTGAATTTTGCCTACACTCTCCAAAAACTAATAACATATCAACTTTTTCAGTTCTTGTATAAATATTGTTATTTTCCATGATTCTCAAACAATCAGGTACACAATAACTACCTAATTGACTTTGTAGAAGAGATGTAAAATAATATGTCGACAGGTCAATTTTTACCGCAACAATTTAATGATTTTGTTTCTGTTGTGTTGGTCACAGGCTACTCGATGATTTTAAATCGTATTTTAATCTCAATAAGATTCTTCATTTAACGGAAGTTCTAACGTTATATTTTCAGTTTTTTATCGAAAGTTTTCTTACAACCTTATAGAGTGCGGTATCAAATTATTCGTGAGAAAATGCTTTTTTTTGTAACACGACGAGCCACCATGTTGCCATTTGAAAAAAAAATAGTAATACATTTTTTTAAATCAAACGTCACACATCTGAAACATTTTGATCGAAAACAGTAAAGTTGTATTTTTACAAACATTTGAGGACTGAAATTAGTTATTTGAACGTATCCATAGCCCTCTAGAATGAAAATTCATTTAGAAAAATAAAATAAAAAAACACTTACAAACACTAACAAATGATGCATGTATGTATAAATGTTGTGACGTAATCACCCGATCAACCAATCCCACAGTTGACAGCTTCAATCAAATTCGCAACGTTGCCATATTTTCAAATCTTAGGCCGCGCCTCCATAACAAGAATAAATGATTGGCTTTCCCTTTATCAGAAATCGTTTTGACATACCACAATTATTCATAATATCACAAATAACAAGGTTTATGTGCACTGTTAAATCGACAATATATTGTTTCATGGCAGATCGAATGTTTTTACACCCTTCAAATCCGCCATCGTCGATTGACATTGACATTGATCTTGGCAACATTACCGTTTAACGTCACAATCAACCCGATTACGCCTATTGGTTTACGTCACAAAGAGCGCGAATATTAGTAGCTTAAAAATTTGCTGATTTTCAAAAATGAATGAGAACTGCTGTAATCGAAATTTGTTTTCTGGGTTCATTTATATATGCGTTATGTACTTCAAAGCATATTTAAAGCGATAATAATTTCTCGTGTCCTCGCATATTCACTGATAAAATTATGAATATGCATTCAATCATTTTCATAAAAACGATGATATAATAATTCCATTGATCGATATCGAGGCTATCGCGTGATTACTGTCATTTTATTTCAGACGGTAACATCGATGGCAACATACTTGGTAATGCTGATGCAGTTTCGGTTATCGTTGACGAGAAATGCCGCAATTGCAGCTAGAAGAGCTGCGGTAGCCGCTGCAGCAAATTTCACTCACACCGATAATGCAACAATGTCCTGAGATGCGAGAAACACTACAATACCACAATAATTATATATTTCATTCTGAGGGAGAATGTAACTAGATACTCATACTGAAGTGCACCTCATAGATTCACTAAATGAAACACATTTATGTAGACATGGAAAACTGATGGAAATAATTGAGCTCAACTTTTACCAAAACAAGTTGATGTTACTTCATAGTTAATTTATAATACAGGTTAGGCAATTTTGCTCTATTTCATTTGTAGACCATATTCCCAAATTGCACAGATAAAAAAGGAATTCCTGAATCAAATATGTTCAGTAATTATATCACAAGTGATGGATATTTTCGTGAGTGTACTTTGGCATTTTTGTGGCAATATTGTTGTAGAGATTCAGGAGACCGAATTAAAAAAAAATTGCTCGAGTGGTATTTTTGCCACAGTATTGGCGGAAAAATATCAAAGTATACTCTACCCAAAATATCTATCACGAGTGGTAGGTATATGACCAGACTATATGTGAGCTAGCTATAACAATAGGTATGTTTGTTGTAGCTAGCTCGATATACAATCTTAAAAAACTGTGTTTTTCTACGTTTTTTCGAATTTCTTCTGAGGAAGTGCTTCCGAAACGGTCGGACATTATTTTTTGATCTGACAGTGACTGAATTATTTTGATAGATTTGGTAAAAACAATGTTAAATGTCTACTTGTTTTATAGCAAGTAGCGTGTACATTCGCGGATATACTAGCAGCATGGTGTATATTCTCTGATATTGGGATTTGATTAGCTGAATTCATTTCGAGGTATATAATCGCGGAAATACTAGGAACATGGTGTATATTCATTAGTTATATCACAAGTGATGGATATTTTGGTGATTACATACCTCGAAATGAATTCAGCTAACCGAATGCATTCATCTAACGAATCAAATCCCGATACCAGCAAATATACACCATGTTGCTATTATATTCGCTAATTTACACAGTACTTGCTATAAAACAAGTAGGCATTCAGCATTGTTTATACCAAACCTATCAAAATAATTCAGTCACTGTCAGGTGAAGGAGAATCCAAAGTGATGTGACGGCAAAAGGTTATGTTATTTGAAAGCCAGGGTTCCTCACAATTTCTACCACGGGATTCCGGATTTGACGGTGGAGATAACTGTGTACCTGTAAGTGTACCTGTAAGCCAGGTCATTGTGTGGTGGATTCTTCATTTTCCATTTTTCGTCGAGTCAGCTACCGTAATCGCCGACATTTTTGTAGACTTGACCTGAACCCTTCATGGAAGGCAAACCGTTGACAATTTTTTGTATATAGCGGTGTTGTATAACAAGGTGAATTGTTATGGGGTTTTAAGGAGGATCCTATTCTACGGAGGACCTCACTTTCAAGGAGGACTTCATTTTTTGAATGATTTTCGCATGGGGAATATTTTTGGTGAAGTCTGAAATATTTTCGTTTCCGATATTGATTTGGGGATATAATGGTTTTGAATATCTGATACAAGAGGAAGGTGTAGCTTTCTCCGCCAGAATCGATTTGCATTGTCGTCGTGTTTTTTTCAACGTCCTACGAAAAGTCACGTTCCGGTATTTGGTAGCCGTCCATTTTCTCACGTGCCATCATGCGCACTACAAGATCGCAAGAGGAATAAACAGGCAAAATTCATAACTTTATTTTAACCTTACATTTCAATTGTTTTCATAAATTTGATTTTAGTATAACCTTTATATTATATTGTTGTAGAAACTGTCAGGTGATACATTTTTGGAAAAATAAGATTTTTTTCATTCTAAATTCCATATGATTTCAGTTAACATTCTAAAATTTAGTATTTGGTTTCATATCTGCCAAATATTCCCTCTCTAAATTATTTTCAAGCTGTGTGGCGCCCAAACAAATAAAAACATATTTTTTTAGCTAATTTAAATTGTTTTTGAAACTTGGTGTAATTACTTTGTGCTTTTCAGTTTTTATTTTATACACCCTTACTGAAACTGAACCAACAAAACCGTCGAACAGTTGCCGTCAGCTATTCCTGGACCTTTTGGCTTTTTATAAAAAGGTAGGTTATAACACTTTATCATCGTTATATGTTAGTCCCCATTTTCGTCATATTTCTTAGTTTGGTTGAAATAGTCAAATAAACAATGAATCAAATGTCCGTTTTATTTTCAGAAGCGATAAACAAAAATACGGAACTGAAAAGTAAAAAATAAAATAAACCTTCTTATTCTCAATAACTAAGCTCTTAAACTAATGTGAGTAACTTATTTTGATTCGGCGCCAAACAAACAAGCAAATGAATCAGAAAGGCGTGAAATGATGGCATCGAGCTGCGCGGTGACATTCTGATATTTTTTTTTTGGAGTAGTTTAATGATCTTCGTTGATTGTTCGTTTGGCGCCGACTCAAAATTAGTTACTTACATTAGTTTAGGAGCTTAGTTATTGAGAAATCTACTTCTCTACTAATTACGACCTAATTGTTTTTTTATTACTTCCAAAATACCTACTTACCCACCTTACTTCAACTATTACCAGTTAAATAATATGATTATCTACTTTTACTATTTGTTGTAATATAAATTATTTTTGTTGTTCTGGTTAGTTCATTTCATTACTCTGTATATCATTCCATCCTCTCATAGAATATAATGATTGTGACGGATGTAGGAGAACAAAAATAATGACATTGTCAACTACATATGTGTGCCAATGTTCACGAGTGAAAAATCAATTATTCCCTATTTTTCTACCCGTAGGGGTGGATAATTCCATTCGAAATCCAAATATGATCAACTATGAGGTATATCCTATCTAATAAAAAAAGCATCACCCAAATCGAAGAACCCAGTACAAAGTTATGCCTGATAGAGTCAGTTAACGGACCAGAATTCAGAGGGTGAGTGATCAATATCCTTCATTTTGCTACCCTTAGGGGTGAATTTCATCTTTTAAATTCAAATGGGACCAACTTCGAAGTACACCCTATCCAGTAAATAGTTATGCGTGATCATACATGAAAAAAAATATACGCGTCGACTAGAGAACCTCCTCCTTTTTGGTTTCGTCGGTTAAAAAAAAAGAACACTATAAGAAATAAAAAATCAAATAAGTAAAAACCTACCAGAAATTGAATTCTTTGTGAAAATCAGGTATTCAATAAAGTCCTCCAGAAGTAACAATTTGTAATTTTTTTTATTTTATTTATAAGGTTTTTTCCGAGTAGGTTGGAGTCTTTCTTCAACAGATCCACTTCAATTATAATACCAGGATGAAAAACAATCTCATACTGTACCACAATATAATCGCCCTGAGTAAAATTGGAACTATCAATAGTCTTGTTGTTTAATATCCACACCATGATTTTCTCTCTCAGAGTCTTCAGATTCTGAAACATTATTTTGCTTTGTATTACTTTCAGTTTTCTTTTCCTCATCGTTTCTCTTCTTCCAATCTTTTTTTCTTACTTCTCGCGAAGTTCTTTCAGTTTTTGTCATCAATTCTTCATTGGTAGGTCTCCCAGTGTAGCGAAGAGAGAATAATGTTTTCTCTTGGTTTCCGTTTACGTGAATTACTTTATGTTTGTTCATATTCCCAGAATATATATTTCTTGAAAGGAGTAGAGAAATTCGACTGTTTCTCTGTTGATCCGTCAGATATTGTATCGGATTCGGATTTCTGGTAAGGTATTTGAGGATTTAAACTAGTATTAGATTGGAACTTCTATGTCTACTTTATTTATATTTTCCGAAACCATTTCAGATGCTGGTGTATCTGACATTTCAATTTCATTAATATTTTTCGAAATATTTCCACTTATCAACTCTTCAGCTTGCTTTAGATTTTCTGTATTATTAGTGATTATTTTTGATTCTATATCCTTCTCTGAAGATTCTGTATGAATCGTTCCCATTATTTTTACCAACTTGTTGATCGCCTCTGAGTTTTTTTAGACTTTTCTCACTATTTGTATTTGAATAACCTTTTTTTGAATTTCATCTGTACCCACAATATTTGTGGTTCTGTCTGATTCTCTAACTTCATCCAAAGTGAATACATGTTGGACTGTTGGATATGTTGGACTTTTCTTACTATTTGCATTCGTATTCTCAAGTTTTTTTTAATTATCTGGGTATTCTGTAGCTATATGTAACTTGTCATTATTTCCTTCAACTCATTGCGTTACTCGTTATTTTCCAGACTATATTCATTGGTCAACATTGATTTTTCAACTTCCCTCATATGTTCCGGATTCCCATTGCCCAAAATTGAGCATGTTGTTACATTTATTAGTGTACTTATGACGAAGTTGTCAAAATTTGAGAGAGAAACAAAATCACTATCTGCACTGAAAAAATTGTCATCAACAAACATAACATCTGTCGTATCAGCTAAATTATAATTATTAGAGTCAACTGAAACTACAACAATAGGAGATGACATATGTGTTAGATCCTGTTCGTCCGGAATTTTTTAATTTAAATAGTAGAACTTTGTTCCACGTATTCATCAACTAATCTATTACTTTATCAACAGTGGCCAGTCCAAATTGAGGAATACTCCAATTTGAATAGTCTTCCACCACCGTGAAATTGCCCTGAAAAAGCAACAAACCCAACCAATAACATAACAGACATAAATGAAGTTGATACACTAACTCGTATCCAAACAATTAACCTCAAATTGCCTTGAAATTGACTCAGACGCCCCGAACGTGTCTTATCGGCACAACAATCTCCCTTGTCATTGATTTCTATTTTGGAAGAGTCACAACTTAAGAAAAACGAGGCACACACGGCCTCCCAACGATTCGTTCGATTGCATTGACATTCCCAGTGTATCAGCTGACCCATGAATGTAACAGTTGAACACGCACGTGCGTTCGTCAATACGCCTACCGCAAAAAGGAGCATCGTTATAGTCTGTGAGCCAGAGTTCAAACACTTTTTAAATCAGAATTCTTCACATACAGACGATGAAATTTTCTAATTGAAAAAATCATGGACTTCGTGAAACTTTACTCAATATCAAGCTACGGTATTATTAATTCAACTAAAAAACACTGGATATTTCACGTTCTTCAAATATCTGATAATTATCTGATAAGTACTCCATATATATTTTTCAGGCCTTCCATTTGTCCACAAGGATTATTCAAAAATACTAGTCCTACTCTAGTTGTAGTACCTACAACCATGTAGCACCTTCATTGAGCAAAGCAAATCAAAACTACCAGAAATTTTTTAGTGGTAGTTTTTTTGCTCACATTTTCAAATTATTTTTGTAGATTTACGATAGTCAACATTTTGAAGCGAACTAAATTCCAACTTATTTAATTTTATTTTTTATTTATTTATTCAAAAAAATACATCCAACAGGTCATAAGACCCAATTACAGGAGTACATAATAATATGTTGTATGCAGTATAATACAAAAAGAAAAAAGGTAATACACACACTTATACATATATACACATTTACACACATATATACATATACACATATATGTACACACACATATACATATATATACATCCACAGGCTAATTAGAAATTGAATTTATATTGACCGTTTGAACTGTGAAATCGATAGAAAAAATATATCAATGTTTGTTAAATTATTGTAGTTTCTACAAATAGTTGTCAATGGACAGTTGAAATGATGAATGGAATTGGGATCATCAATGTAAAATGTGATTTGTGATCTGGAAGTTATACGAGGAACGTTGAAACACACTGAAGATAGCAACGTGGATGAATCGATATAATTATGAATGATTTTGTATATGAAAATCAAGTCGATGATTATGCGATATTTTTTAAGCGATACAAAGTTGAACTCGTTCAAAAATAACTTTTTGGGAAAAATATGTTTTAAAAAAATAAGAACCTCAGTAATTTATTTTGTACAGATTCGATATATATTTTTTTTTGCCAGACAAGGATTCCATACCGAACTGCAATATTCAAGTTTACTCCTCACTAGTGAAAAATATATTAAACAGATTACCTCACACGAAGAAAGTTCTTCACAATTACGCTTTACAAATCCTAAAACTTTTATAGCACGTGTTACACTATTTTCAATGTGTGACGTGAACGTTAGTTTTTGGTCAAATAGGACTCCCAGATCTTTCGATTCGGTTTCTCTTTCTAATTGAATATTATTCAGATGGTAGTTAAATGGAGTAAAAAGTGGTTTTCTTGAAAAAGTCATTATCTTACATTTAGCTATATTTAAATATAATTGATTTTTCAAACACCAGTTATGTAGCCTATTGAGGTCATTTTGCAACAGTGCACAGTCGGAGTTGTTTACGATTTCCCTGAACATAAAGTAGTTTTTTTGAGTTAATAACATCAGAAATGTCGTTGATGGAGACTAAGAATAATAGGGGCCCAAATTAGAACCTTGTGGCACCCCAGAAGTTGCAATAAAAGTAGAAGATCTGGTTCCTTCATATTCCACAAATAATTCACTTTCATTCAGATGTGATTTCAGAAGAGATCGTAAACTGTTTTTTCATTGGATGATTTATTAGATGGTTTTCGAAGAAATTATGAAACTCTTCTCCGTTCTTTTTATAGTCACTGCACTGCAAAAATGTATAATGAATATATCATATGAATCAATAGAATATACTTTACTTGTCGAAGATATAAAATTTCATAGTATCAAAATACACAAATGAATTCACAGAAAGTACAGTAACAATTTAGTATATATAATTTTTTTTTAAGAGATTAACATTTTTTGTATTGTTCCTACAGCTTCTCAGCTCATTGTAACTGTTTTGTTTGAATATTCATAAATCAATGTTATTTAACCTATACGAAAATAGCTGGGATTTGAAGTTGAAAAATCAGCTGAGGAAGGATTCAGGAGGACACTTCTCACGCCCAGGTGTCTGCTAGGGTAGATTACATACAAAATGGGGTGAATTACAAATAGGGAACACTTCTATAGTTCTTGACCGGAGACTATGCTTTGTTTTGCAAGTTCATCGACCATTAAATTGGAGACCTAAATGTGCTTCCATCCAAATGAATTGGATTTTGAATTGTATTCTCGTCAGTCTACCAAATTTCAATTCAATTTTTTATAGAGATTACTATTATAAAACAAAACCACCCAACTACTAGTTTCGATACCTGTTCTCGTACTTTAACTATATGAAATATTTTTTTCCAAATAATAATAGTTGTGATACCTACCTTATTCATATGAAGTTTCACCATTCAATTATCACCAGATTAGGAAAATAATAATAGAACTATTACCCACTATGTAATACAGTGAAATGTGTATATACAGTGTGTCTCACTTCTCATGGAAACACTTCCGTATCTTCCGTTATTATTGTAATATAATTCTGTTATTTTCACGATCGTTAGAAATACCGAGGGTTAGTCTAAATCTCTTCTGGGGTCGATCTAAGTGACATACACTGCGCACCAGGGGCGATGGATATATGATTTTTGCAAAAAATAATATTAGGGGGCAAGATAGGCTCAAAATTCTTACGGATATTCGTGATCAGGATATCAACTTCGGTACCAGTATCCATATTTTTGCTTAAAAATTTTCAGTTCCGATAAATCCGAATTGGTCTCACTTTCCATGGAAGCGTCCCCGTATCTTCCGTAATTATCAGAGTAGAATTATACGACCATTCCTTAGAAAAAATCGACCTTTGAGGATTTAAAAACAACTTTCAAGTGCTGAGGTGAAGCAATAGTTAAAATAGTAATACAGAAGAGGCATTACCCCTCTGGATCGCAATGCTTATTCTTTGGAATAAAAATGGAGTTGCTCTTTTGTTACTGATAATTTTTGTTATACTTCTCACTTTATCTATAATTGATTCCAAAGCAAACGGATCGAAATCTCCTAAAGTTTCAACGGCATCAGGATAAAAAATATAAAGTTGTTGTAAATTTTGGTATTTTTTTTTTGGGGGAGGAAGCAACAAGTGTATGTTCAACCGTGTCAACACAAGTAAAATCCCAAACAGCAGGTTTACCGAACTTCCTAAGATAAGAGATTTCCTGCTTTCAATTCTCTACCCATTTATTGCGGCTGCGCTGGGACTAAAGGGAGCAACTAAGTGTGATGTTGCAACCGTGTCAACACAAGTCAAATCCCAAACAGCAGGTTTACCGAACTTCCATGAGATAAGTGTCTTGCCGTCAGGACGGTTTCCATCGTCTCTGCTGACACCTGTAGGCTCTAAGATCGATGAAAAATTGGCCGTTGTTAATGCTCATTTCAATAAATAATTAACTACGTGTTGATGGAATTGACGCCCTGCGCTGAATTTACAGTTCAAACCATGGGTTCCTTCCTCATCTACTAGAGCACCACATTTGCATTATCTAGAAGAGAACCAAGTGAAGCGGCAGGTAAAGCATTGAGCCAAGCACCAGAATGGTGGGAAGTAACTGTTTTGATTCGATCCTTTCCTCTTGCTGACATGGCAAATCCTAGCAACCATTTCAATAACTGGGAGATCATAAGCTTTTTGGAACTTTCTCATTACTTCAGATAATTGAGAATTGGTTTTGGAAATCCATTCTTGCTCTCCTTCCACAAAGAG
This sequence comes from Gonioctena quinquepunctata, assembly GCA_018342105.1. NCBI lineage: Eukaryota > Metazoa > Arthropoda > Insecta > Coleoptera > Chrysomelidae > Gonioctena > Gonioctena quinquepunctata. Next base: position 138,018 of record JAFIRS010003064.1, on the reverse strand, counting down.
ATGGGGAAAATGAATCTGATAAGATCATATAAACTAATTGAGATACACTACGGAATGATTACAAATGAGTTGGAAGTTTAAGAGAGGATGCCAATCGTATTCCTGAGTTCCCCTTGTCGACAGGTAATGTTGCTCGATGCCAAGCAATATCTTGCCTAAAATTATTCGTTATTTCTGCTAATGTTTTTTGCAAAATAGAATCGAATTCATGGAGTTGCTCTTCACAATGCTAAGACGGGCTACATCTTAAAATATATGTTAATTTTGGAATTGTCATACAGTTTTTCAGAATAAAACATGCAATGTGTGTTGGAATATCACTCAATTTAGAAGCAATGAGTGATAGTGCCTTCTGTTTTTCAATGAGACATACAGGAAGTACTTCATCAGATAACGGAGCATCAACGAGAATCCAATTTGTTTTTTCCTGGAACTTCAACAATTTTTCAGATTTTAAAGTGCTCTAAGAACACATTCCGAATTTATTAAAATTCAATTCTAAACCCACATCCTCGGAAGTGGAAATGGCAGTACTGTATTGAACTGTATTGAAATCTCCTCCGATAGAGTCATCATCTAAATACCAACAGTTGAAATCACAATCGAACGATTTGGTTAATTTATTGCTGAACAAAATAACGCTGGATCCAGAGGATCGCCCTGTTGAACTCCTCTTTAAGGCATGATCAGGCTATCACCAAAGGTTAAACAAATTTTTTTTGGTAACACTGGTTTAGAAAAGGAAATATATTGGGAATCCTATCCTTGATTCCTCCCGATAAGATGTTGCGGTGGATCGACTAACTATTTGAGAAAGTGAGAAGTGAGAAGTCTTCTAACCCAAACACAGTAGTTAAAGTTAAAAATGGATTTTTATCTCTTAGTATGGACTTCATAGTTTTTTCTTAGAAAAACATCAACATTTTTGATAGACTGTCAGGAGTTAGGGCTGTATAAGCTATTATACAGCCTGCATAGTGTTCGAATAGCGCCAGGGCCCACAGACTATGACTCGTGTTGTGAATTTCAAGTTATAAAATAGCTATGACTGAACGCACTTCATTTTCGCACTCCAATACAGTTAAGTTTGTAGTTCGCAAAGCATTCTTGCACACTAGGTTTGTTGTAATGTTTTGTTTGGCGCCACTTCATTCAATTCAAGCGTGCAAACGACATCCAATTTGGTATGATGACTCACAGTCCTTGGTTCACGAAGCTCCCAACCGAAAGTGAATATCGACACAAAATGAATAATGATTTTCCGTTATGATATGTGACTTATGACCCGAACTGGGCGACGACCTATTTTAGTGAACAGATTGCATTGCATAAGACGACGAAATTACAACTTTGACAATAACAAGAACTTCTTTGATAATTTTCCTCGTCACATTTTCAGATGACAACCATAAGCTGATGCGGAACAATCTGTGAGAAATACACGTGGAAGTGAAATATATGAGTGAAATCATGTAAGGTGAAAGCAGTGCGTGCGAGTGTTACTAGCGCACGAGTTGTCCCGTTCCATTTGTAGGTATATTGAGTGATGTGAAGAAAGGATGTATCGTTCATGAGTTTTATTATTCCCTCTCAGGAAGGGAACGGCTTGTTTCAGAGTACCTACCTAACACAAACCATCTTGGTTAAATTTGTCGAAAATAAAAATCAAAACTGCGCATACGAATGCGAATTCGTCAATGGTAACGTTTACTTTCCAGATAATGAGGATAATAATTTCAGAACAACAGAATATATGTGTATAATGAAACTTCATAACAAATTACAGTGGTTAAAAATTTGTTTTTTGGAAAAATAGCTATTTTTAGGACAAGTGAGTAGCATTTATACACGAGCCTGGATGTTGAGCTACCAGGCGAGTGATTAAATGCGCTTTGCTCACGTGTTTTCAATCTGTTTTTTTCCATTTTCGCAGAAATTGATAGTATATTATGACACAATTGTATAAGTGAGCCTTTAAAGCGCGCGCAACGAGTTTGAGGGCACGACGCGGAGCGGAGTGCCTTTAACGTTGCAAATGCTGTAAAGGCATTTATAGACGTGATTTGATTGGATGAACACAAGAAATGGACTCTACGCGGAGAAACGCCTGAACTGAGCACCGTCGAATTCAATTGGGATATATCGAGGATGCTGAAACCTATACATATATGGGTTTGTTAAAATATATTTCAGTCTTATTTAACTCTATTGCCGTGGGATTTTCGTTGAATATAGTAACTGACTTAAACCCTGGTTTGGAGATATATGATTCAGCCCCATAACGACCTTCCCATTTTGTTATAAGTTTCACATTGCTATGCTTCCGAATATTTCCAACTGTCTTTCCAAAAACCGCATTTTTCATTAGTTTAAAGAAATTTTTTCAAAATCATTTTTAGATTTTTACCTCAATTCTGTATTGAGATCTACATAGGGTTTTAACCAAGTCGATTGATTGCATTGAAGAACTCTGTGGATTTTAGTAGGTACGAGTCTGTTTTTCAAAGCCTGTTTGGAGTTAATGAATAACGTATTTTTGCCTAGGAAAAAGAGTAACTATAAGTTTAGTGGGTTCCGATGGGGACGATGATGGTTTCCCTGTTTTAAGATTTATAAGCTCAGGACAAAACGGTACATCCTCATGATGATCGTGAAGGCTTTGAGGAAAATCTATGTCAACCTCCAGAATATATCCTTTATCTGCATCATCAGGAATTGATAGAAAATCAATATCTGAATAATACCTTATGGAAGCGGTTGAGATATCGCCCAACCGTACTGGTTATTAATGTCAAAGTACATCAAATAACTGTCAAGTTTTGGTGAATCATATGATGGTAGATATTTACTGTTGGCTTGAGCACGTCTCGAATCCCCTTTCCTATAAAAATGAGCACGTCGACGTCTGTTAAAAGTTCTAGTTTTTGTTGTGTATAATACAACATAGATTGCCATGTATAACCTGGGAGTGTATATATATGTGCAAAATCCAAACTATATGTTTTATGGCTACTATTGCGGAATTGTTCAAAAACGTCGGCTAGGAGGAGAATATCGGTGTTCTACATAGAGAGGAGCATTGGTTCAAACGAAAGTTCAAAGAGGCCGCCTACATCGAAGCCAATAACGCCTTTAGTCAACCAAGCGTTGAGATCAAGAACGTATGGAAACCTCTGATTTCTCTTTCTGGCAGACTGCAGAGGCGCGAAACTGTACGCACCACCACACCGCGCGAAATCACACGCACCACTACACATGGCGGAATTACACATACCATTGCACCGACAGACATATAAATATGTGAGTATCACCTGAGCTTGCAGATACAAGCATTCGAAACGTTGTGAAAACCTTTTAAATCCATTGAGACGATGGACGTCCGAAACGAGAGTAATCAAGTTATCGCATCGTCTACAACCTTTGAACAAATCTCACAATCTCCACATGTGGGCCGAAGAAAATCGCCATGATACATTGCAAACTGAAACACCAACAGAAATTCAACGTGAATATTTGTGCTGGTATCATAGGAACCATCTTACAGGACCATTCGTTCTACATGATCGATTGAATGGAGAAAGTTATTTGGAGTTCATTCAGAACTATTTGAATGGTCTTTTGGAACATGTTTCATTGCAAACCCGACGAGATATGTGGTATATGCATCATGCCGCTACTCCTCATTTTAGTTTGTTTGTGCGGGACCATCTGAACCATGTTTTTCCCAATAGATGGATTGGTAGAAGAGGGCCATATTCATGGCCAACGAGGCCTCCGGTTTTGGATTCTTTTTTTTGTGAGGGATTCTCAAAAGCTTTGTTTACGCTACACCTATTCACACAAGAGATGTTGTTGAATAGAATATTTCAAGTACAGAGGGAGTGTCTTCGCAGATTTCGAAAATATATTGAGAGAGAAGGGGGTCACATTGAGCCGTTTTTGCAGTGAATTTTCCATTTCTGTTTGCCCTTGAGGATTGCGATTGTTAGGTGAAAGTGGAATTTGTAATGAAAAATCGTTGGCCGATAGACTTTACATACGAGTACTTTTATTCAGAAAATTTTCCAGGAAACCTTGTTTTGTTGGAAAATATTGAAAATCCCAGTAATTTCAAAGTTTTGGGGTGTGACCCATCGGGGCCAGTCCGTTCCATACTTTCTTAGCAAACCAACTGACCCATGCATGCAACGTCATCGAGGGAATTCATTTGTTTCGTCAATCACCAAAATTTGGTTGATTTTCAATATTCACCTGAAAATTTATCAATGAAAAACATTTTTCATCTTGTAACTTCGAGGGTCCGGGACTTTGTAAGAAGGGATTTTAGGGAAAAGAGTTACATGAAGTACTGGTGATATTTTGACCCCATCTATACACTCGTTTCGAAGAATAATATCTAAAATCTTATGCCATTGTATCTGCTACTATCAAGTACGGATGATAAAATCATTATCTAATAGTTATTCATGCAAAAATTGCAGAAAGTAAGTGTTTATTGCACTCGATGTGAAGTTGTCAGACGAGGCCGCGAGGCCGAGTTGGACAACACTTCGAGTGCAATAAACACTTTTTGCACGAGTTGCATACAATATTTTTTTACGTTCATGCAAAAACCAGAAAATATTTCAGTCAGATGGCACTAAGTGTAGGAAAATAAAAAGCGTACTAAAAATGGCGTCAATTTGATGTTTATGTTTGTCATGATCACAAATGACAGATGTTGAATGACAGATGAGTACAATAAACATTTTATTGCACAGTGCAATAAAGAACCACTTTTTTCACTAAGTTTTGTTCTCAGCATGAACGTAGAAAAATAATATTGTTGTCCTAATAGAGTGTAAACGATACCTACTTTCATATACAGATCAATATGGAATTTTAAATATCATTTCATGCTAATAGATCAACAAACAATCTGATGAGGAAAAATAAATATTGCTTTGCTTCTAAAATCGATATAAAGCGATATTGAAATACTAATAGCAAATATAAATATGAATAAATATGAAAAAAATATCGCACGCATGGTATAATACATGTTATATAATAACCGACATGAATAAATATGACTCTTCAAATTGAGTATTCAACCAACAGTAATAAGTGGGCAATGGGAATATGCTTTTCATCTCTTGTAACGATATGTCATGAATATTGAAATGTAAATAACAAATATAAGCATACTGAAATCAATATTAAGATAATATCATGACATACTTTGAAAACAATATTTCTTCTACTTCCCGCATAAATATGAAAAAAATTGGATATTTTCTCTCCGATTATGTAAATTTTAATTCAGCGATATGAATAAATGGATAATGTTCAACTTCGACAAATGTTTTTTTTCGATATTGCACCCAAACTTCCAAACCACTGAGCCGATAATATATATATATATATATATATATATATATATATATATAATGAAAATATTAATAAACAAATTCAAAGACAATCTTTTATTCATACAAATGCACTAAAAAGGAAAAAATAATGTTCATTGTTTGATCTAGATTATTCTGTAACAGATTCAAAATCTTGCCGCGCAAGATTACCTATTTTGTATACGCGGCAAGTTTTTGAATCTGTTACTCACAGAATAACCTAGATCAAACAATGAAAGAAATAATTTTTTCCTTTTCAGTGCATTTGTATAAATAAAAGTTTGCCTTAAATTTTTTTATAATTTTTATTTATAACTTTTTAGTTCAGCTTTTATTACTGACGACAAAATATTGTAAGTTTTTTTGTTAATTCATTTTTTTTTTTATTTTACTTTAATTATCCTAGATACTTATCATGTTAAATAACTAGTTTAGTAATTTATATCTAAGTTATTTTTAAATTTTGACAAAAAACTCATAATCTCCGACCCCCAAAATCCCTAGATAGCAAGTTTGAATAGAAGATAATCACAAAAATTGTCCGCCATATTGGAGCCGCCATTTTCTTTTGCATACTGCATTGTCACCGGAATTATGTACACCTGCCAAATTTTAAATCAATCGGACGATTAGAAGTGGGTGAAATTTAACTTTCAAGATTTGATTACAGACAAAGAGACAGACACCGGGACAAGTGAAACCAAATAAAAGTTCGTAAAAAATCTTCGACCCCAACAACCCCAGCCACCCCCACATACCAATTTTGAATAGAATCGGACCATAATCACAAAACTCGCCCACTATTTTGGAGCCGCCATGTTAAATTTATGAATTTTGACCAAATCAAAATAATCTCCGACCCCGAAAACCCCTAGATACAAATTTTAAATAGAATCGGACCATATTCACAAAAATTGTCTGCCATATTGGAGCCGCCATTTTGTTTTTTTTCCTAAAAAAATTTTATAATGCATGGTCACCGGAATTGTAGGATTAGATTACAGACAGACACCGGGACAGGTGAAACTAAATAAAAGCTTGTAACAATTAAATCCGGCCAAATATAAGTTTGTTACTCACATGGTGTTTGAAAGTAGAAAATCGAAAAATATGTAAAAAAGACTTTTAACGTTCTTAAAAAAATATTTACACTTTTTTATACATTTCTACTTCCAAACCCAATATGAGTAACATATGTTGTTAATTTTTTTTGTATTTATTCTATACATTGATATAGCCCAAATGTAGAAAACAAGTCTCCATTTTTGGCCGATGATGGACGTGTATACGTCCGAAATATGTACCATCCCTGTTTGAGAGGGTGATAAACATTGTGGGGTATGACTAAGGGTTCTGTTGGAACATATACAGGGTTGGTTGAGCCAATATTCTACCAATGTCATAATGAATTCATTGTGTTTTTAATAGTCACCTATATCTATAGTCAACCAATTTGCTGTGGTTCACAATCAAACTCATTGAACACTGAACAGTTTCTCCAAATGTTTGTTGGTATATTTTTCCATGATCTATGTTTAAATAGGAATGATTCCTACATCACATCAGTTTTCATTTCATACATTACATATCACATATTTCATCCTTGTTTTTGAAATAATTGTCTTTGAAATATTTGATAAAAAATTATTATATTTTTCAGGAATCAAAGGTCATCTAATTAATGAAAATGAGTATTCAACAGCAGTGTTCTCTATCAATTGTTTATAGAGGCTGCTTTCGATGATACCACACACGACTCCATCATCATATCGCTAGAGGAAAGGAATGTAAACACATCACTGATCAGATGGATACATGCAATGCTGAGAAGCAGATCATTGTAGCTGCTCTCGGATAGAAAACGATCAGAATGACAGCGTCAAAAAGATTGTCTCCAAGGCAGGGTTCTATCGCCTTTGGGGTGGTCATTGGCCGTCAGTATTAGGGGCAAACATGACGGGATGACATCCAATCGCATGCAAAGAGCCCTAAATATAAACAGAAGCTGGTGCGCAAAAGAGGGACTTAATGTAAATCCTAGCAAAACAGTGCTGGTTCCATTCACAAAGAGGCGTGAGTACGAACTGAAAGCCCCAACCCTGAATGGAACTCAGCTAACTTTTTCCAATGAAGTCAAATATCTGGGCGTCGTATAATCGACCAGAAACTAATATGGAACAGTCATATTAAAAACATTATATCCAAGGCTACAGCGGCAACCTGGACGTGCCGTAGAGTTTTTGGCAAGACATGGGATTTGAAGCCGAAACTGGTTACATCAGACGAGTATTAAACCCATGGTCACATATGCCTCGTTAGTATGGTGGCCAAAAACTCAACATCACACGCCACAAATCAAGCTGCAGAAAGCACAGCGGTTAGCCTGTCAGAGAATCACAAGGGCAATATTCACGTGCCCCACTGCAGCATTAGAGATAATGTTGAATCTTCCGCCACTGCACGTGTGTGTGATGAAAGAAGTGGCAAAAAGTGCCTTCAGACTGCACCAGGCATCAAACTTGAAGAGTGGCACTCTGATTGGACATTTAAAGATTCTGGAAAATATTCCCCTGGAATCCAGGTAGAAGCCATCTGATATCATGCCAGCTAGGTACGACTTTGAAGTGAATTATGAAGTGGTTATAAACAACCACCATATATTCACGACAAACGGACCTCAACTAGAAAGGAATGCACCAGGATGGTATACTGATGGTTCCAAGATAGACGAAAGGGCTGGAGTGGGAGTGAAGGATCCTAGTTTTAGGCTCTCAAAATTCCTAGGCAAAGCCCCAACAATTTTTCAGGTAGAAACCCATGCTACCGAAATTTGTGCCCAAGAATGCTTCTGAAGAGGCTTCAGAGGAGCAAAAATCTATATCCTATCAGACAGCAAAGGGGCACTAAAAGCTCTGAAGTCACACACACTTGTGAGTCTAGACCGACTTGGGACTGCAAACCCTCCCTAAGACAACTGGCTACGAACAATCAGGTTACTCTGATGTGGGTGCCAGGTCAAAAGGGAATCAAAGGCAATGAGAAAGCGGACTGCTTTGCCTAGGAAGGGCAGAACCCTTCTGTGGTATTTCCAAAGCCCACAACAACGAAGAGTTTTGGCGCTGGGAAGCTGATCAAATTAAAATCCACTGAAATAAGGTTCCAGGGCAAATATAAGCAGAAAAGCTTCTTAGCCCATCGCCAAAGAAAGCTGAACAGCTTCTCGAGTCGGACAGAAAGCCTTGAAACTGGTAACGGGACTGATCACCGGACATTGTTCTCTGAGGTATAACCTAAAAAAAATGAAGAGATCAGACAGTTAACTCTGCCGTTAATGTGAGAACCGCAGAATACCTAGTTTTCGAGTGCCAAGCGCTGTTTTACAAAAGACATCAGGAACTTAGCTTCCAGGAAACTGATACGATGAAGGGTAATAGATAGATAGATAGCTCTTTATTCCCAACAGGTGTACGCCCAATTACAGGAAATGCTTAGCAGGTAATATTTAACATAACGAATTACAGAAAAAAAAAATTAAAAAAATGTATATACACACATATACATATACATAGAGATACACACACCCACACACCCATACACACATATATACGAATGCATGAACGTCCAAATGAATAAATTAAATAAATGTACATACGTGTATGTGAATAAATGATTAATTAACTATAGAATGAAGGAAAGCTACTGCTGAAGAAGTAACGAAAAATTACTCGACAGTTCAATGAGAATAAGAAATAAGAAGCTCAAGATCTATTGGTAATACATTCCATAATATGTTTGAGATTGCTCACATTGATGTCACATGAATCACAGATAAAATTATAATTAGAACACATCATTGACACGGGTGCCCTATGCATAACATTTGTTCGAATATTTTCACAGTAAAGGGTAGTCTCCCTTCTAGAATTCAGCCGAATAATATGGAAGTTGATTTTTTGTAAAAGTGAGGCGCACGAAATATAGTTGTGTAGTTAATTGTGAAGGAATGATATTGTCCCAAAAAGACGACGGGTGTCTAAAGAAACTACGTCGAAGCGGTTCAAAAGAAATGAGTTATCGGTCCTTCTTTGGGGGTACGTCCCTGTTTGTTTAAATAGCAGGAATTTCAAAAACTTTCTTTGAACAGCTTCAACAGATTTAATTTCAGAGTTATATATGGGATACCATATCAATGCCCCATATTCAAGTTTGGACCTCACATATGCATAGAACAACGTGAGAATTGGCCTGATATTGAGAAACTCCCTAGTACTTCTCATAACAAATCCCATCATCTATTGGCTGATGATACAACTTCATCGATTTACAGAGAAAATGTGAATTCACAATCAAACTTAATCCCAAGATCTCTTATCTCCATGACTTTGTTGATGATATTGTCATCTATTTGATAGGGAAACTCTTTCATCTCTTTTTTCCTAGAAAATGACACTATGAAACATTTTGAAATATTCAGTTGTGGATGATTGTGGAGGCACCAATCGAATACTAAGTCTACATCCTCTTGTAAATTCCTGTAGTCTGTTTGGTCTTTGACAACTCTGAATAACTTTAGGTCATCAGCATATAGAAGTTTTGAGCAGTTAATTTTTTTTTTTTGCCAAATCATCAATAAATAATGGGAAGAAAAGTGGTCCCAAGTTTGAACCCTGGGGAACACCGGAACTGGGGGTATACAAAGGGGACTGGAAGCTTTCGTATTCTACGTATTGATTTCTACCAAATAAATAAGATATAAATAAGTTTATTAAATTCGTAGGAAAACTAAATGCCTTTAACCGATGTAGAAGAATGTGTAAGTCAATTTGGTCGAAGGCTGTTTGAAAATCAGTGTAAATAACATCGATTTGTAGTTTTCCATCCAGTGCGTCGGTAACACATTGCGATAGGCACGCTAAGTTGGTAACGCAAGACTTTTTTTCTACAAATCCGTGTTGATCATATGATATAACATTTTTTATTGAGTCATAGAGGAAGTAATATATGATTGTTTCAAATACTCTTGAGAAATTACTTAGCACGGAGATTTGCCTATAGTTTTTTACCAAAGTTCTATCTCGTTTTTAAAAATTGGACAGACTCGGGCTATTTTCCACACTTCCGGAAATGTAGAAGTTCTCAATATCAAGTAGATATGGCGTGATGGAGTCAGTAGAGGTCGATTGCAATCTTCAATTCAATTCAATTCAATTCAATTTATTTATTGATGGCAATGTACAACATAGTGAATTTAATCATAGTAATATTAAATGAGTATTATTAAATATATAACTTTTCAACCCAATTTGAGTAGCCTGCTACACCTAAACACTTGAGTGCTTGTGTTGTGCTTTGCAGCACTCATCAAAAGGGGGTTGTGTGTGAAATATGGTTGACGGGGGAGAAATTGAAGCTAAAGGTGTTAGGTTGGATATTAGTTTTTTTTTTTTTTTTTTTTTTTTTTACTTTCTAAAAGAGATTATCAATTTTTTCTTTGTTGGCGAGTATGAATTTTTTTATGGAATATTTGAATTTGTTTAATTTTTCAATTTTTTTAAATTCTTCTGGCAGATAGTTATAAAGTTTTGGACCATGGAAGTGTACAAATCTTTGAGAATGACTCTTCTTGAACAATGGCAAATTCACAGACATATTTTCGCATGATCTGGTGTTTTTTTGGTTGGGTGTGTCATATTCATTTTTATGGAAAAACATCCAGATCAGGCATGAGTAGGTATAAAGGCTTCTTACATCGAGTAGATTAGATTCTTTGTAGAGTTTTTCAGTAGAAAATAACTTATTTTTTTTAAATATTATCTTCCAAATAGTATTTTGAACTATTTGTATACACCCTAGGTTGCTATTGTACATTCCCCCCCATGCAGTGATGCAATACCTGACAACAGATTCTGCTAATGAGTAGTATATGGTTAGCATATTTTTTTTGTCTACTATATCTTTCAAATAGTGGAATTTGTGGATTTGTCTCAGCCTGTTTCGTATGTAAAGGGCATGTTCATCCCATCGAATGTGTTTGTCTAAGACAACCCCTAAATATTTCATTTTGTCAGTTTTTTCAATCCTGGGGCATGTACATGGATCTTGATTACAATAAAATTTGTGTATTTTAAGGGTTTCATTTTCTGGTTGATCATTATTTTGTAGTGAGATAGTCATAAATTTTGTTTTGCCAATATTCAAACTTAAGAGGTTGAGATCAAGCCATAATTTTATATCTTTCATTCCTTTTTCAGCTGCTGTAAAAACCTCTGACCAAGTATCTTTAGTGAAAACTAAGGCGGTATCATCAGCATATGAGACAAGGTAACCCTGGATGTTTTTTATGTGTGTGATGCTGTTGATATACACCAGAAACAGTATAGGCCCTAACACCGTCCCTTGGGGCACACCAAGAGTCACTGTAGACCATTCACTTAACTGATCACCCACTTTGACCCTTTGTCTTCTCTGTGATAGATAATCTCGCAAGATACTCAGTGGTATGCCTCTTACTCCATACCTGAATAATTTATCTAGGAGTATGTCGTGAGAAACTGTGTCGAAAGCCTTGGCCAGGTCAAGAAAAATTGCTAAGCATTTTTCCGACCTATCCAGAGCATCAACACTTTTTTTTGTGAAATCAAGTACAGCATTTTCTGTATTGGAATTTTGTAAAAAACCAAACTGTCTGTTGGTTATTATATTATGTGTATTGAATAGAAAGCTTGGTATTTGATCGGGGCCGATGATGAGTTTGTTTTTAATTGTTTTTGCGGCTTCTATGATATCCATATCAGTCACTTCTTTGATATTGATACATTGAAAGTGATAAAGAGTGTTTTCGAGTGCACTAGTTAGAGACTCGTCAGATATGAGGTAGACACTCTTAAAATAGTTTGCAAAGGCGTCGACTATTTTTTGCGGTTCAGTGTGAACATTATGATCGTCCTTCATGACTCCTGGTATTCTCGAGTTGCCTTTTTTATTCTGAATGAAACTCCAGAAGGCAGTCAGATCTTCGCATATTTTATTCTCAGCTTCACTGACAAAGTTCTGGTATGATTCATTTATTTGAGTTTTTACCTGTGTTCTTAATGATTTGAATTGTTGGAGATAAAATTGTGTTTTAAATTTTCGATAGTTTTTATGAGATTGCTCTTTCTTCCGAATCCTTTTTATAATGAGCGTAGTAAACCAGGGCGGGTATCTACGGGTTCGATTCATTTTTAGGGGAACAGTATGATAAAAAATGTTATACAGTGCATTATTGTGATTTTGACATGCAATATTCACGTTACTTTGCTCTAGTGTATTAGTCCAGTCCATGCTGGCTACTAGTTGGTACCTTAGCGGAAAATTGGATTTTGTAAAATTATAATTTCTTGATATGTCATTAGAATGGGGAAAATTCATGACATGCGTATGTGAGGTTCTGATCTCGAATTGTAGGGCTGGATGATGGGGTAATGTACAGAAGACCTTATAGGTCGTGGTACGGAGAGGCTGAAGATCCATATCGAACCCCCTAAAACCTTAGTTATTTTTATCACTGGGTGATTATCTTGATTATTAGTGTATCCGAAAATATGTTTTCAGTGATTCAAATGATCCGAAGGGTCAACAAAATATATTGCCAGATTCATTGTTCAAGAACGTCTGGTGACCCCAAATTTAAGCCTAGACATGAATATTGCCTTTACATTCAATTACTAGATGGAATCAGATTACTTGTCTTCTATGCCCAATGAGAGTGTTGATTACATAATAAATTTAAATTCATTGGAATGTTCATTGCTGAAATATTCGTATATGGAAATTATGTTGGCTTGGAATTTAGCAAGGTCTCTCCAGTTCATTGCCATCTTACATTCTTACATACAAAGTCAAAATAATTAGGAACATTCCTCGTATCATGTGTGAAAGAAGATGAAATATTGTTATAAAATTCAATTTAGAATTCCTGAAAATATTTTAAAGTTTTCCATCAAATAATTTAGAGTAAATACAATCCTACAACTGTATAAAATATCTAAGATGTCTAGAAACCCTGATGTATTCACTTATAAGAGTTCGAGACGAACATCAACCTGCACATTGATTCAATAAATTCACTAGAGTCTTCAGGTATCTCAGTAATACCAAATTCAGCCGGAGTATTCACTTTGATCGATTGAAATTAGTCGTGAAGTTCTTTGTGTGTTGAATCATGGAAAATACGATCCTGGTTTTTGCAATTATTTTTGGGAAATGACAATACTTCTATGGTCACAAAAAAACTATTGTTTTACTACTGATGATTTTATTCAAGAATATCGCGATACTCATGAAATATTCGGTAACTTAACGATGCTTTTTTCTATATAATTGTATTAACTTTCAAGATAGGCGTTTTGTAGGCAACCTAGGGACGATATTCTTCTTTATAGTAATGCAAATTTTTCCCATAAAATGTGTTGGTTGGTGTACCTGCAATCGATACCTCAGTATTGAAGAATAATAAAAATCAAAAGGTTCTTGAAAAACTATGTTATAAAATAAAATAATTAATAAAAAAACTTTTCAAAGACACGCTTTCATTCAAATGCACCAAAAAGTAGAAAATAATTGCTTTGGATGTGTGACGGAGGTTATTCCGTGAGTTATAGATGCAAAACCTTGTCGCGCAAACTTTTCAGTTTGAATACAAAAGCGACAATCTTTTGAATCTATAACTCACGAAATAACCTACGTCACACATCCAAAGCAATTATTTTCTACTTTTTAGTGCACTTGAATAAAAACTGGTATTAAAAAAGTTTTTTATCAATTGTTTCATTCTGTGCTTTTTAGTACTTAAATACGCCTTAATCTATGCATTTTTGTTAAAGCATCGTTATTATGAGGCCCTTTTCCTTCAAGTTCTGAGCTATCTAGTCCTCCAGAGGAGACCTTCTAAAGATTAACTCATCCTCCATATTGGAGTTGCCATCTTCAATTTATGAATTTCAACTGAAAATCAATAATGTTCGACTAAATTCATAATCTCGGACGCCAAAAATCCCGACATACCAATTTTGAATCTAATCGGGCCATAATTACAAAACACGTCCGCCATCTTGAATTTGTGAATTGTGGGGAAAAATTCATGATTTTCGACCCTGAAAACCCCCCTATACAAATTTTGAATCGAATCGGACCATAATCACAAAACTCGTCCGCCATCTTGGAGTCGCCATTTTGTTTTTTCCTCTAACAAAAATTCCATAATTCATTGTCAACGGAATTATGAACACCTGCCAAGTTTCAGCTCAATCGAATGTCGGCAAGTGCTCCAAAAATGGATTACAAATTTTGAAGTGGAAATAATGACAGAATTACATACAAACGAAGCAAGTTAAATGAGAGCTTGTAATATAATAACTTTTTAACAGAAAATTTAACCGATGAAATACGGAAGTGAAAAGTAGAAAATAAAATAACCTTCTTAGTCTAAGTAACTAAGCTCCTAAACTAATGTAAGTAACTAATTTTGAGTCGGCGCCAAACAAACAAGCAAATGAATTAGGTAAGGCGTAAAATGATGGCATCGAGTTGCGCGGTGACATTCTGATAATTTTTTTGAAGTAATTTAATGATGTTTGTTGATTGTTTGTTTGGCGCCGACTCAAAATTAGTTACTTACATTGGTTTAGGAGCTTAGTTACTGAGACTAAGAAGGTTTATTTTATTTTTTACTTTTCAGTTCCATATTTCGTCGGTTTAATTTATTGTTGAAAGGTTTTGATTTTTCAATTTTTTATGGCTAAAATATACTAATTACTACATACTTGTTTTTTGATTACTTCCAAAATACTTACTTACCCACCTTCCTTCAACTATTACCAGTTAAATAATATGATTATCTACTTTTACTATTTGTTGTAATATAAATTATTTTTGTTGTTCTGGTTAGTTTATTTCATTATTTTGTATTTAATTCCATCCTCTCATAGAATATGATGGTTTTGACGGATGTGGAACAGAAATAATGTCAGTAGCGATCTGTCATTGTCAACTACGTGTGTGTGCCAATGTTCATAAGTGAAAAATCAATTATCCCCTATTTTTCTACCCGTAAACGTATATAATTCCATCCGAAATCTGAATATAAGGTATACCCTATCTATTGAAAAAAAATCATCCAAATCGAAGAACCCAGTACAAAGTTATGCCTGATAGAATCGGTTAACGGACCAGAATTCAGAGGGTGAGTGATCAATATCCTCCATGTTGCTACCCTTAGGGGTGAATTTCATCTCTCAAATCCAAATGAGACCATTTTCGAAGTACACCCTATCCACCGAAAAAAGATTTATCGGAATCGGACGCCTCAGTAAAAAGTTATGCGTGATCATACATAAAAAAAATGATGGAAAAAAAATATACTGGACGACTATTGAACCTCCTCCTTTTTGGTTTCGTCGGTTAAAAATATTTATTTATGATACGAGTGTCAAAATTGGCATTCTATTTAGTGAGTGGGAAATATTGCAAAACATTTTACAGGTTTGAGTTTAGTTCTTGAAAGGGAGCGTGGGTTCGAAACCTTGCACCAGACAAGCTTTTTTTTAAATTTAAATTGGTATATGTTGAAGTTATTATAATACTAAAAAGTAAAAAAAAAATTAAATTTTATAAAATTAAAGAACACGCTTTTAACGTACTAAATAGTGAAAAATAATTTCAATAGTCAACGGCTATGCCAAAAAGCGTGGGAGTGCTTTGTCGAAATTATTGAAAGTATTATGTTTCTCAAAGATACGTAACCATAAAGCACCCCATGCTTTTCGGCATAGTCATTGAATATTAAAATTATTTTTGACTTTTTAGTGCGTTAAAAGCGTGTTCTTTAGTTTCTTTAAATATATTTTTTTCAACTTGACTTAAAAAGGTTCACATCATATTCAAAATTAGAAAAAAATATTGTGTGTATTCTTTTGCTTTCCCCAACTGGTTGCACAAATAACTATTGTACAACTTTTACTGATAGTAAAAAAAATAATGTCTGTAGGATTCAAACCTACGATCTCTGGAGTATGAGACAGATGCTACAGCCACTTGAGCTAACAAAATACTAGGTAATAAAATCCGGTATTCTGTATGTTCAGTAATATTTATTATAAATTGAAAAATAAACAAGAAACGGTTTCTGGAGCGTTTGAAGATTTCTCAATCAATATTATATCTAATAATCGTAATGGTATGGCCTGTAAAAACAATCAAAAATTGTTCACCAGTGACCACAAATTGATAATAACCCTTAGCTTCTTTGTGATCGTACCTATAACTACTGCAAATATAAATATAATGGAAGTTGAATTTGAAATTGATGATTCAAATTGCTCTCTTCCACCAGAAATTCAAGAAGCTGCAAACAGAGCAACTTTGGATCTGTTGCCTGAAAAATCACGGCACCAATATGAAATTTCCTATAACGGATTCATCGAATGGAGTCAAATGAAAAAAGTTATGGAAGTCATCAACCCTGTGGTCTAAATTCTATATGAAAAAAGCTGGTAGAAAATCAAGAGAAACGTTGATATAAGCCGTTACCATGAATTGATAGCAGTTTTTTAACAAAAGAGAGTTGGATATCGTCGGAAAAAATAAAAAATTCCGACAAGAAAACAATTTGACAGATTTTTGAATGAATCTTTGGTTACAAAATATCTTATGATAAAATTGGCAATCATTTTTAGATTATTCGAAGCGTGCCGTCACATTGTGAAGAACTCTGCAAATTGAGCGTGGATGACATTGTAAAAACAACAAACTCATTACTAATTCATATTTCGGACACCAAAACCTACATTCAACAAAGTTTTTGCATCGTTGGAAACTACATGAGTTTTACCGTGAATATGCTGTATTACGCCCAACTTCCATAACTCATCTTGGTTTTTCCTGAATTATTCTAACAACGAGCAACAAGTGCACTGTTCAACCAGTTGGAATAAATACTCTTGAAAAGATGCCTACCACCATTGCCGAATGTTTGAAATTACCAGATCCGAAGCATTTCACCGGCCATTGTTTTCGAAGATATACAATAAAACGACATGGAGGATGGAAGTCCTCAACCGTGGCTCTGAGTGTTACATCGAGAATTCCATTGAAAATTAAAAAAATTGATAAAATGTTTCCCGGTACAAGTATAAGTTCTATCCGGTGGAGGTAATCATGCCACCAAAAATATTATTGTACCTGTTGAGAATTAATGATTTTCAAATAGCTCTGGTATTCCTGCGGGTGTAGTTTGGTTCCCGCCAGGTAGTTAATTAGAAATTTATTTGAGATGCTTGATAATAATATGTGATTTAGTTCCCAATCCCAGGAAGGTCATTAGTAATTTGGTTTCCGGGGACTGCCTGCGTAATCCCTTGTTCGTGTAAGTGAAATTTGGGAAAACCAAAAATTAATCAACTATTTTTTGCTTGTTCTATGAGTATTACTTTTATTTAGAGTTATATTGCTTCTGTGTGCACAAATAATTGGCTGTCGGTTTCATCTTGCCCAATCGTGGTTAAGAAAAATTCAAGAATACGGCGTTATAGCCGAATATAAAAATGAAAATTCTGAAGTTGGTAGATGGCTACAAATGACTTCTGGTCTTACATTTTTAAGTCCTCACGACGTTAGCGAATGCTTTGTTCTTGATTTGCTTGCAATAGTACCAATAGACGAAAAAATTCAAAAGAATTCCTATTACTAAACAGAAAAATATATAACAGAAGAGTCTCATTTTCCACCCTTTCTTTGGACTGAGAATTCTGCTGAGCTTACACGATCCACTAATGCTTGTGAATCTTTTCATAAACATTTTGTCATCTCTAGATGACACCATTTGTTTTGTTTATTCATTCATTTCTTATTTAATTTATGGTGACCATTTGTCAAACTCTTTGTATTCGTGCTGATGATGGAGGTTTAAACCTCCGAAATGCATACACTTCAAAAGTAAAGGAAGCTACAGATATTGTTTTTGTGGAGATTGATTCGAAGTTCCCCCCATTGATTCTATTGTCTATCCACTCCACTTTGAGTAATATGGATGAACTACTTCCACCATTTTAACACTTGTGTTGAAATTTTTTTTTTATACTACTGTTGAATGTGATTTTGACACATCATGTGGGAACGTTAGTTTTGGATTCACATACCAGGGAACTAAAAACGTCATTTTTGATGGCAGTTGTACAAAAATTTTATCCGCAGCTTTATCGGAAGGTGCAAGCGTTACATTCTTGAGATCATTTCATGATATTTCTAGCGAAAAAATCAACACAACACAAAACTATCTCAACGTATCAATCGAAGATCAGTATATCTTTATATGATTGAAATCACAATTGCTGAAACAGCTTAACATTATCGATTATTCGTATTAAAGAACTTGTAATTATACACCAACGTGGGTGGGTTTCGATATATCAAGGAAATTAATATATCCTTAGCGGTTATATTTGTTCCCGCCTTCATGACTACAAAAATATCCGAACGTCGTGTTAATTCAATTGAGATAATTTTGATTTATCACCAAGACCTACGGGAAAGAGTTTTCTCTTGGCCTCATGGTTTTCTCTTAAGTAGACGATCAGAAAACAATGTTTCGCATTCAAACATATCGAAATATGTCAGCAGGAATATATCATAAGCTGACTACGAATGATATAAATGAAGTGAGAGTACCATTGTTTATTTATATCAACCAAAAAACTGAACATGGAAACTCAATTCCTTGATTGAAAAGGGCACCATTCAAAGAGCGCCTCCATAGATATCGTGGTTATCTATCCTAATGAATTGATCACGATTAGAATACCGATGATGTAGGTGAACTGATGTCTACAGTCTGTGCCATTGTTCGCTTTTTTATGAATCAACAATGCCATTGCCTGGGGTCCAGACGTTGGATAATATCATATGTCATTATATTAATTGCATTCCTGTCATTTCTATTATATATAGAAAAATGGTAATTGATCTTGAGGATGCAGTCAATACTGGGCTGGTTTAAAGAAAACTCTTTGTTATTTGTCGAGCTTTCGGAAATGTTTATTCCCTTTATCAAGACATCTATAAAAAACAGTTTGATCATGAGCAAAACAATTGCATAAAAAATATAGGTTAGGAAAACTTACTAAACTTTGAGGTTTATAGTAGAAATCAGCTCATTGCAGTAAAAACAGACAATCATTTACATATAAACGTTTTAACTTTGAACATGGCATCGGATTCTCGTCCGAGGAAGATTGAACAAGCGATACTCGAAGTCAGCGTCCTCGTCATGGAGTGTCTAACAGGTCATGCCAACAGTATGACCAACCAACACGGAAACGAAATATTTATCTAACAAAGTATTATACGATTTGGGTAACTCATTTTTATGAACATTCAGAAGGAAACATTCTAATTCTATAATTTTAGTAGTGAATGATTCGAATATTCAAAAGCATTATCATTATTGCTCATTGTTGTAGTATGTGGAGGGAGTTCTAGTTTTAGAATGTAGTTGTAGATATTACTTAAATTATACAAATCTGTTTCTTGTTCATACGTTAACATCATTTAAAAAAAACATTTTTGAACAATCTTTGTGTAGATTATTCTCGCAAAGTACTTCTACTTGGTTATAATCCATGATATGTTTACTGGAGATGACATGGTCACTTTTTTCCTATTACATCGTTCTATGGGACGTAAGCGTCCAGATAGATTCCTTGATGCGTCAACGTATTTTTGTCACACCTACATGGATTTTGTAAACATTTGATTTTTCTAAAGTTTGTAATTTGTTTGGTTTTGTAACAGACTTGTAGTTGTCAGATGCGTTGTGCATTTGATGTTTTCATTTTAAAGACATAATAAGTTTAGGTGTTAATGATTGTAATATGGTAAAGAGCAGAAAAGGAGGAGATATATTATTGAGGTGCCTCACTCGTGTTGATTGACTTCAGTTTGAAAAGATTAATGTTGTTACCAAGTTATTATTAGTAATTGACAATTGTCGCAGGACTGGTACATTACTCTGAGAAGAGCTGAATAGAAGTTTGTTAATAATCTTTGAGAATAAGTTTTCACGTCTTTTAATTCATTTAAACATTCAGATTTGAAAAGTGGATGTGTTAAATTCACGATTCTGTTCCTTAGGGTAAATACTAGATTTATTTTCATCTTCGTCGGATGGTTAGAATGATAATTGAGAAGTCTGTTACTTGCACACGGTTTCCTATACCAAGTAACAGACTTCTCAATTATCATTCTTACCATCCGACAAAGATGAAAATAAATCTAGTATTTACCCTGAGGAACAGAATCGTGAATTTAACACATCCACTTTTCAAATCTGAATGTTTAAATGAATTAAAAGGTATCCTCGTTGAAAATTCTTATCCTCCAAAGATTATTAACAAACTTCTATTCAGCTCTTCTCAGAGTAATGTACCAGTCCCTGCGGACAATTTGTCAGTTACTAATAATAACTTGGTAAACAACATTAATCTTTTTCAAACTGAAGTCAATCAACACGATGATGAGGCACCTCCCAATAATATATCTTCTCCTTTTTCTGCCTTTACCATATTACCAATCATTAACACCTAAACTTATTAATGTCTTTAAAAATGAAAACATCAAAATTGCACAACGCATCGTGACAACTACCAATAGTCTGTTTACAAAACCAAAACCAAATTACAAACTTTAGAAAATCAAATGTTGTATAGAAAATTCCATGTCAGGGTTGTGACAAAATATACGTTGGACAGACATCAAGGAATCTATCTGACGCTTAACGTCCCATAGAAGGATTGTAATAGGAAAAAGTGACGTGTGCACTGCTGACCATGTCATCTCCAGTAAACATATCATGGATTATAACCAAGTAAAAGTACTTTGCACAGAGAATAATCTACACAAAAGATTGTTCGAAGAAATGTTTTTTATTAAGGGTGATGTTAACAGTATGAACAAGAAAACAGATTTGAATAATTTAAGTAATATCTTCAACTACATTCTAAAACTAGAACTCTCCCCTCCACATACCTACAACAATGAGCAATCAAACAATGAATAATGCAATTTTGAATATTTCGAATCATTTCCACTACTAAAATTATAAATTAGAATGTTTTTTCCTTCTGAATGTTCATAAAAAATGAGTTACCCAAATCAGTATAATACTTTGTTAGATAAATATTTTTTCGTTTCCGTGTTGGTTGGTCATACTGTTGGCATGACCCCGTTAGACAGTCCATGACGAGGACAGCTGACAGTTGACAATCGGGTTGTTTCCGTCCTTGTTCCAATCTTCCTCGAGCACGAGAATGCCGATGGCCATGTTCAAAGTTAAAAAAACGTTGAAATTTCAATTGTTAGTATTGTGTTTAGTATACCATTATTGACTGTAAGAATGTTTATATGTGAATGATTGTCTGTTTTTACTGCAATGACGCTGATTTCTACTATAAACCTCAAAGTTTAGTAAGTTTTCCTAACCTATATTTTTTATGCAATTGTTTTGCTCATGATCAAACTGTTTTTTATAGATGTCTTGATAAAGGGAATAAACATTTCCGAAAGCTCGACAAATAACAAAGAGTTTTCTTTAAACCAGCCCAGTATTGACTGCATCCTCAAGATCAATTACCATTTTTCTTAAACTAGTCAGTCAAGACCACCCTTCCACGTATTTATATATATATATATATATATATATATACATACAGGGTGTAGTCTAACCTCTTGCGCACCCGTGAGTAAGGAGTGTATAATGCCATTTTTAAAGAATTATAGTGGTTATAAATCCGAAAAAAAAATTGAAAGTATGTTTTGTTCTTTGTAAGATTCTACAAAATTTTGGGAAGCGCCGCCCGCCTAACCTCAGCTGTAAGTTAACGCAATTGCCGATGCAATAAAAATTTGAATAATGTGCAATGTTGAATTGATTGTGTGGTAAATGTACAAAAATAGTACATTGTTTGCGATAAATATTCGATTCCAAAGTGATGAAAACAAACGAACCTCGTTATATCTAAACTGGCAGATAAGGTCAGAACTAGTAGATGAGGTCAATACAGCTTGGAGGCACTTATCGAATCTCAAGCATCACAAAAACACACACAACAGACACAGTATTGAATTGTTTTCAAAATAGTATCGGCCATTATTGTGACCTACTGTGATTGAGAATAACGTGTAAACACTATTGTCAACTAGTGTTTCCACGATTATCCGGTTCTTACAACTGAACACCGTATTTTGAAGAGTGGAAGATAAGAGACTCGCTAATCACGAGTCAGGAAAATATTGTGCATATCTAAAATGAGTAAACCCTTCGGGCGTTCTCGTACTAGAGATATTAAGATAATATGAATAATATTTTTATAAAATGGCAATTTTTAAAAATTAAATCGCGATATTAAGGCTCCAAATTGACTTGATCTACAATTCCTTTTTTTCTACTTGCATGATTCATTAGTGGTAAGCTTTGGCTTTGAAATGCAGTAGAAGAGTTTAACATGCCTGCTACAGGTTTGTGTTTTGTGATTTATTCATATCATCGAATTTTAAATGAGGAACATGGAATTATTTAATATCCATTTACAATTATAAAGGATCCATTATATCATCGGCGATGAATTAGATAATTTCTTCAATTCTGATAATCTATTCAGAAATTTTAATCCTTGTATTAGTGACAGATGGTTATCTAATTCATCGCCGATGATATAATGGATCCTTGTTTCCTTGATCCCATGTTTCTTATTTCAGATTCAATAATATGAGCAAATCACAAAACGTAAACCTGTAGCAGGTATGTGAAAAATCATGCAATTCTAAAAAAAAAGGAATTGTAGATCTCTTCAAGTCAAGTTGGAGCCTCAATATCGCGATATAATCATGAAAATTTGCCATTTTATAAACGATAATTTATATTACTTTAATATCTCTATACGAAAACGCCCGAAGCGTTTACCCATTTAAGATATGCACAGTATTTTCCTGACTCGTGATTACCGACCCCAGAAACCAACCTGAATTGGAATTTACTACTTACTTCATTCATGAATGCGACGAGTGATTTATCTTGTCTTCCACCCTTCAAAATACGCACGGTACAGTTTGGTGTTTAGTTGTGAGAACCAAAGAATCTTGGAAACAGTAGTTGGTAGTGAACAGTGTTCACATGTTATTGTCAATCACACTAGGTCACAATGATGGGCGATACTATTCTGAAAACAATTCAAAACTGGTCTTTTGTGAGTGTTTTTTTGTGATAATTGTGATTCGATGCTGTATTGACCTCATCTACTAGTTCTGACTTTATCTATATAACGAGGTTGAATCTATTGAATATCTATCGCAAGCAATGTACTATTTTTGTACTTTCACTACACAATCAATTCAACGTTCCACATTATTTAAATGTTTATTGCATCGGCAATTGCGTTAAGCTCTGAGGTTAGGCAAGCGGTGCTTTCCGAAATTTTGTCGAATTTTACAAATAACAAAGCATGTTTTCAATTTTATTTTTATTTTCAACGACTGTAATTTATTATAATATGGCATTATACACTCGTCATTCACGGGAGGGCAAGAGGTTAGATTACACTCACATACATATATATATATATATATATATATATATATATATATATATATATATATATATATATATTTTATGTTATGAAAAACCAGATATATATTTTAAAAAGAAAAAACCCATAAAAAGAATAATTAATAAATAGCTATTAGTTTCAAGAGATTGTTTTTACATAATTTTAGAAGTTATATTTCCTTTATAAGCCTATGTATGATATGAATAGATAAAAATGTCCCAATTATATAACACAATCAATTTCATACACTGATTACAACCCATAATTCTTCAAAAGACAACAAAAAGTCTAGATTTACAAAAATTTCCTGAATAAAATATGATCTACAAATTTATAAATTTGAAACATACAGTATATGAAATTGTAGCTAACTAAAAGTAGCCAATGGTAGAACAGCAAACTTCCTGATGACAATAGCCAATCAGGGAACAGTATGGTCACATGTAGAATATGAAATTGTGAGAGAATAAGAGCGGGAAAGTGTCAGAGGCAATTATTATTGAAATTTGTACATAGTTAATAAGAATGGAAAAATAGTTTTATGTATAAGTTATGACAAATAACCATAAACAGTGAAAATGTGACAATATAGTGCGCGATTTCAAAAATTCGAATCAGAGGGAAGGAACAAAAATGGTATCCAAGGTGACAACAAACAAAGCCAGAAGAAGATCGAAAATAAATTTAAAACGAATGCCTCGTTATATTTTTGGGAAAAAGAAAAATTGAATAATTTCCACATTATAAGCGAAAAACCAAGATTACCTTATTTGTGCACCGTATACAAGTATCCAAGGCTGATTGCTGAATTTGTATGGTTCCTTCTATTTGGTATCGGAGTTCCTGATAGCATTGGAGTGAAAGGGAATCCAAATCCTGGCGTGTATTGAACAGCGACAGTTCCAGACAGGTATAAACCTTCCATAGTGCACATTCCGAACTGAACAATTTCACTAATAACGCATATTCCATCGGAAAAACTTTATTTCAATTGATTTCAAACTATTAAAGAAATTTTCACTTTTAAGGTAAAAGTGAGGTTGTGTATATTTTACCAATGAACTTGTCTCATGATTATCCATGAATATTTGTAGTAAGTTATCTTTCGTAGGCCAGGTAAAATTAAGTTTTCCTGAATAAAGGAAATAATTGCTTTTTGATACTTTGTCGTTTGTTTTCTACAATGATCAACAATCATACTTATGACCATTGAATAAATTGAATTTTGACATATCAAGCAGTGGCTAGTGGCTCAATTGCCTGAACCGGCTATCTGAGACAAGAGGCGTGCCAACTGTTGCTTAGCTGTGGTAAGGAAAATGATAACAATTGGCAGCAACGTGACGACAGAACAGTGACGTAGCTAGCAATTATTATTACATTGCAAAATATATTATACAGGGCACAAATAATTATCTATATCATAACAATTTGGCTCACAAAGAAGAGCGAAAACTATTAGCTATCTTCATTGTATAACAACAACTATTATTATTCAATTCATCATTGCATAACAATTGGCACCCAAAACGTGGGGCGAAATAATAACAAAATAATTTTTATATCAACAAAACATAACAATATATATATATATATATATATATATATATATATATATATATATATATATACAGTGTGTCTCACTTCTCCTGGAAACACCCCCGTATCTTCCGTTGATACTGGGGTAGAATTTTGAAATTTTCACGATCGTTAGATATATCGAGGATGAGTCTAAATCTCTTCTGGAGTTAACCTGACATACACTGCGCAAAAGCACGTGATTAAGAAACGTGTGAAGGATCTCATTTCAAAGATTAATTAATCTTTTATAAAAATTACCTGAATGTTAATTGTCGTATCTTCATTAGTATAAAAGATATTTCCGTTTTTTAGTTGATAAATCAAGTCACCGTTTCAACTTCTGGATAGTGTAATATTAAAAAACGCTATAAAAAATATTTTTTTTTTATCAATATCTTGTTGCGTACGGTTGTTTTTGTAATTTTTCAAGGATTTATAAAAAAAACTATGATTTTCAGAATTTGTTTATAACAAATTGTTAAGTTAATAAACAATGAAATTGTCGTCAATTTTTTTTATATGAAAGAAGTCAATTTGTTTATAAACAATTCATAAACAAATGGCGTGAATTTTTTTTTTCAACGTTAATAAATGCCTTTCATCAATACAAAACCAGTAATATGGTAACAGATATTTAAAAAAATCAACAACATTTTTGGGATTTTTAACTTTTTGAAATTCAAAAAATTATTATAAACAAAATAATCAACTTTAAAAAAAATTTACGTGATCTTCTTGAGTACACATACAGAGTGACCCATTTGAAAGCGGGCCACCTCTCTGAAACTGTTATTTATTATCCGATTCAGTAGATAGAGCATCAATAGTTCTAGTTGAATGCCATAAATTTGAAATAAAAATAAAAATTTCACAGCTTACTTCGAATTTTTTTCAAGATTTCGAATAGTCGTCATATAAATCACAATCTTGTTGAAAATATCGTTTAAAATGCTCTTTTAGGTTTTTTTTTACTACCTGCTCTGCTTATTTAACATGAAACATCTTAATTGATGGGTGAGTATTATCTCCACCTAAAGAAGCTATTGCATATCGAAACACGTGTCGTGGTTTTCTCAACCCAATTTAGTGAGAATCATTCACTAAAGTGTCTTTCGTTTGCTTCAATATAGATTTTCATCAAGTATCTGCCGTGTCAACTAAAAAAAACATCATGACATCTTGTAACTTGACAATGATCGATAATTTCATGGATATAAATAGCTTTTTCTTGTTTTAAAGCTATACCGTTTCATTCATAATTTAACAATTGGTAAATGAATTTCACGAAATCATTTATCTTAAGATTTTTCCATGTTCCTTCCAGCGTATGACCGCTTTCTCTGTGTTGTTTTCTCGCCCATTTCGTTACGGTTTAGTATTGTTGATTTGTGTAGGTTCCCAAATCAGGTTCAGAGTCTATGTAAGGGACTGATGAACCTTCCATAGCGAGTTCATCTCTTTTTATATAAGAGAAGTTTTCAGCTTTATACTTTCTTATTAATTTCAATGGTAATACAGGCTTACCACATAAGGTAATGTGCTTCTGTTAGAACAATATACATAAGCATAATGTATCATTCACAGGACCAATGATAACATATTATTATGACAAGATCTCGAAACGGTCAATATACATTTTATTACAATACCGGATTCACATTCACATGTCGAGTTCATAACTTCATGATTTCTCTTCCTGATTATTCTTCAGTCTGCGCCTTAAAGTCTACCGCTCAAGATGTAAATGGGAATCACTACGGAAATGAATGAACGTAAGCAAAATAACTAGCCCTTTGTAATTGAGTCATTAAAAGATGAAATGGTCGTTTTTACGGCTTTGAAAGTTTCCTTTCGCATTTGTCATGGAAGCGTATTTAAGTTGAACGACCTCCCCCGATGCGAGTTATAGTCAGATTTTTCTGTTTCACAAATATCAGGAACATATTATTTTCAAGTTATACAAGGTGTTTCTTAATAACATGCTAATATTCGAGGAGGTTATTCTTGGATCCATTTTGAGAAAAAAACGTCATATGAACATGTGTCCTAAAGGTCTTAACTTTTGAACCTCAAGGTGCAAAAATGTTAAGAAAAAATTTTTTGGTGTGACCCTAGATATTTTTGTGAAACGTGGTACGCATCTTCTATGCATTTTCTGCTGTACAACACGCCAGTGGCGTTCGTGCGGAATTTGCACTGAATCATTTTAAAAATAAAAATGGTACGCCACTGCTTTTTCTCACAGTTAAATTATTTTTGAAATCCTCATTCATTTCCGAACAAATTTGTCCTAGGTTCTATTCATACTTCTGAAAGTTTGGATGAAATTTTTATACGTCCTTCAGGATTGAGAATTTTGAGCAATTCTTCAACTATTTCTACAGTCCCACTTCTTACTTGCTCACCATCACCGCAAGTAAAAGAAATGAACTCTGACGAAATGGAAGACACATCTCCTAGAAGAAAAACTTTGAAGAAAAATGATTTGTCTTCCTCTTCCGAAAAAATAACTTGTTCTGCCATATCTCAATCCAACTTCTATGATTTCAATGAATATACTCTTTATACGCAAAGACAATAAGCTTGGTGATTTTAATAAGATTGATTAGAATGCTACCATATTTTATCCAAATTAAATTTTTTGTGTTGCCTGATATCACTATTGTGATCTTAAGGATGAATTAACTATTTATTCATTCATTTATTAATATTGTTCACAATTATATTATACATCTGGACTATTTCTGTAACACTATACTTAGTTTATGTGTAGTTAGGATAGTGTAGATATCATAGAATAACAAAATAAATATGAATTTACTTGATTACTAATTCAAAACTAATGAAAATATTTTAAAATTTTAACAAAGTGATTTTGAGAGAATATTACCATCTAAGTATAAATAAATTTATAAAAACCGTGATGGTACGTGAAAACGAAGTTTTTATAAGGAATCATGGGATCTATGACTAATTTCATTACCATTGTTGTTGTAATTATCAATATTATCTACGATACTCGTCCATCTAAAGTAATTCTAACCCTATTTAGAAAAATGTTAACCTTTCTTCTGCAGAAGATAATAAATTGTGTGAAGTAGTGTTTTTTATGCCTCATACTAACAGTGTCTACATCAAGAAACCATTGATCAGAGTAATATTCGCATGGACAACTGCTAATAAAACATGTCAAAACTCAATTAATGTATGAATTACGAAGCTTCAATTCATCGAATCTGGTCCACCCACTCGTTTCGTCTAAATATAAAAATTGTGGCGTTCACCTTGGACAGCGATGCTACGAATAGAATTATATTTCTATTTTGGGCTATAAACTACCAAAAAAAATCAAGAGCAGATATAAAATACCACTCTTCTTTATGCATTCCAGTCGTAGAGCTAATCGATATATTGGGAAAAAGCCGTTGCATTTGTGAAGAAATCGAATGGCCACTGTTTGGGATACCAATAAAAACATTTTATTATTGTTTGATCGTTCGTTTTTTTCGACCTAATTTATTGGGTGCAATATTCAAGAATGCTATCAATACGAATATAGCGAATTGTATTGACTGAATAGTACCTACTCTCTGCTTGATTCTCATTGTTTATATCTCTACCATGATGAACACTACAAGGAATTCAGGTTTTGGAATGGTTAATTTAGAATTTAGTACCCAAGATCATGAATCATAGGTTTTGTTTTGAACTTTTGGAAGAAAACTTTTTCATCGATCAAAATTTCACAAAAAGCACCAAGTTCAAGGTGATGTTCCTAGTATTTATTTGAGTTTTCTCCATAATTAAAATATACTAGAAATGGGTTCCGAAAAAATCGGCACGAATAACTGAAAACGAAGGTAAACTTATGATATATATATATATATATATATATATATATATATATATATATATATATATATATATATATATTTATATCGAGAATGTATAGATGGGGTCAAAATATCACCAGTACATATAACTTTTGTTCCTAAAAGCCTTCGTTACCAAGTTACGGGCCCTCAAAATTACAAAATGAAAAATGTTCACTTTCAAAGTGAATATTCAAAATCATCTAAATTTTGGTGATTGACTGAACAAATGAATTCCTTAGATGAGCTTTCATGCAGGAGTCAGTTGTTTTGCTACAAAGTCAGGAAAGGACTACCCCCGATGGTCCACACCTCAAAACTTTGAAATGACAGATAATTTTTCAATAGTTTTCAACAAAATAAGGTTACGTAGACAATTTTCTGAATAAAAGTACTCGTGTGGAAAGTCGATCGGAGCAACGATTCTTAATAAAAATGTAGTTTTACTCGACGACATCAAACCCGATCGTCCACTGTTATTTGAAATGAAAAAATTTCACAGTAGAAATACTAATGCTAACGTTAATTCAACAACATTTATAACAGGGATTATATAAAATATGCTTAAATAAAGTCGTAAACAAAAAGTACAGTACCTAGTTGAGAGTTTCATTCACAATGTTTGGGCTGGTATCATAGGAAACCATCTTATAGGACCATTCGTTCTACATCACCGATTGAATGGAGAACATTATTTGGAGTTCATTCAGAACGATTTGAATGGACTTTTGGAACATGTTCCATTGCAAACCCGAAGAGATATGTGGTTTATGCATGATGGAGCTCCTTCTCATTTTAGTTTGATTGTGCGGAACCATCTGAACCAGATTTTCCCTAATAGATGGATTGGTAGAGGTGGGCCATATTCATGGCCACCGCGGTCTCCGGATTGAAATCCATTGGATTTCTTTCTGTGGGGGCATCTAAAAAGCCTCGTTTACGCTACACCTATTCACACCAGAGATGCCTTGTTGAAGAGAATTACATTACATTGTGGAGCCATACTAAACGACCCTGGCATGCTATTTTAAGTGCAGAGAGGGTGTTTGCGCCGACTAAGAAAATGTATTGAGAGAGACGGGGGTCATATCGAGCAGTTTTTGTAGCGAATTTTGCATTTCTGTTTGCTCTTGAGGCTTGCGATTGATTATTTACACCATGAGTTTTGTAAGGTAAACGTGTTTGCATGATGAAAATTTGTTATGAACATTGTACCTATCATTTATTTTTTCATTACAAATTAATCTTTTCGAATAATGGTAGACATCTCAGGTTGGATGTCGTCGAACAAAAATGCATTTTTATCAAAAATCGTTGCTCCGATCGATTTTTCACACGAGTACTTTTATTCAGGAAATTGTCCAGGTAACCTTGTTTTGTTAAAACAT
Source organism: Gonioctena quinquepunctata (assembly GCA_018342105.1). Taxonomy (NCBI): domain Eukaryota; kingdom Metazoa; phylum Arthropoda; class Insecta; order Coleoptera; family Chrysomelidae; genus Gonioctena; species Gonioctena quinquepunctata. The sequence goes on along the minus strand of JAFIRS010003064.1, from coordinate 107,152 downwards.
TGACAAATCCCAGTCATTTCAAAGTTTTGGGGTGTGGACCATCGGGGGTAGTCCGTTCATGACTTTGTAGCAAAACAACTGACTCCTGCATGAAAGCTCATCGAAGGAATGCATTTGTTCAGTCAATCACCAAAATTTAGATGATTTTGAATATTCACTTTGAAAGTTATCAAAGAAACACATTTTCATTTTGTAACTTTGAGGGCCCGTAACTTGGTAAGGAAGGCTTTCAGGAACAAAAGTTATATGAAGTACTGGTTATATTTTGACCCCATCTATACATTTCCGAGAGGAAAAGAGGAAGTCCAGGGACACCCTGTATATGTATATATATATATATATATACATATACAGGGTGTCCCTGGACTTCCTCTTTTATATATATATATATATATATATATATATATATATATATATATATGTATTTATATATAGGTTGACAGAAACTATTTTATTTCATCATTTGGGACGACGTTTCGTCCCTAGCTGGGGCTTCTTCAGGTTTTATGCTTTACTTATTTCTACATAATCAAAGCAACAAAAGCGATTACTCAAGAATGTATTTTTTATTTTTATTTTTGTTCACTAAGGTTTGTATATAGTTTTTGAACTTTACTTTCGGGTTGGTTGTGAACGACAAGGGCGACGATTCGTCGATTCATATTTGTTCACAGAATTTCAGTTTTTTTTCTTTATGCCGCAATTTCACTCAATCTTCAGGTACTACAGCTCAACCATTGTATGAACTTTTTTCAAACAAAATTTGTCGGTTTCAATATGACTCAGCCTGAATTCAATATTTTCATTATTCATTCTCCAATTAAACTCTATAAACAAAATCATCCTATTCGTCCTGTCGTATCTTTCATAACAGCACCGTCAGTGAAACGTTCCCAAAAACGAATCGACTTGATCAGGAGATATTGTGATTTTGTTCCAAAATTCAGCTTGATAAATATTTTTTTTTTTTTTTTTTTATATGTTCTGGTTCCCACGAAAAGGGATATCCTGTAATGTTCAGAGAACATCGTGGGAACCAAGGGAAAGAAGGTAGGAGTTGGTGTTCTTCTTAAATTTCTGGAGGTTGTATGCCTCGGGGAACACCTCCCTAGGCAATGAGTTCCAAAGCCTCGCAGTTCGTTGGATGAATGAGTCTTTGGAAAGTGATGTTCTGCAGGTCTCCAAAGTGACCACGAAGGGGTGTGAAGACTGAACTTGACGGGTTAATCTCGAAGAGACTGCCAAAGGAGGAACGATGGTTGATATTTCAGAAGAGCATCGCCCATGAAAATATCTATAAAATAGAGACAAATCGCCAACTTTTCTACGGTGTTCCAGACAAGTGAGCGAGTTTGTAAGCGAGGCATCACCGACGAGTTATGAACTAATTGATAAAATCAAGAATATACGTCTTCCAGGCAACTCCAAACTTATCTCCTTTGCTGTTCAAAAACTTGGTAGAGAATCTTCTGGTCAAGAATAGTGTCAATCTGATAATCGAACAAGATATATTAAATTTGCTTACAGTTTTTTTAACTCAAAATTATTTTCAATTCAACAATAATTTCTATTCCTCTGATAAAGGGCTATTGAAAGGTAATCCCTAGAGTCCTTCATTACTCGAAATTTCCATAAAAAACTTGGAGATTTTTTTTAACAATAATCCTTTAATTAAAAATATCTTGTACAGGTATATGGACGATATTTTAGTGTGCTTAATAAAAACTAGAAGACAATTAGAAATGTTTTTCGATTTTTTTATCAATGCAATCCACTCTCGAGTTCAATTCACGGAAGAAATTGAAACAGATAATTCTATAAACTTTTTAGACCTGACTATAACAAAAATTAGTAATAATCAAAACTTTTCAATTTCATGTACAGATATCACAATAGACAGTACCTCAACACATCCATACAAACATAAATTAGCCGCATATAATGGTATGATAGATAGACAGATCAATATTTTCTTTCAGAAAATAAAGAATTATGGACATGCAATTCTTAGCGCTGATAGTCGACGTATTCAGCTGATGTAGAATTCGTCTGATATGCAGTTTGCGTAGGCGACATCGAATATCAACTCATCTCTCTGAGCTTGGTTGGTTGCCTATGGACATAAGCAGAATTCTGCACTGTTGCAGCTTCACCATAAAATAATAACAACTGAGAAACCTTCCTACTTTTACAACAAGATAAAGTTTAGGCAAGATATGCGTGATATCAATGTACGAAAAAAATCAAACGTTTCTATACCGCGACATAAAACTTCCCTGTTTAAATCATCGTTTTCCTACAACATAGCTACCCTGTATAATTCCGTTCCGGTTGATTTGAAACGGACGTCACTGAGCACTTCAGTTAATAATGTATATATATATATATATATATATATATATATATATATATATATATATATATATATATATATATATATATATATATGTGGTAGGTTGAGGGAAAGAGCGCTGCTTTGAGACTTTCAGTTGATGAAGCGCGAACTTTGCCTTTTGCCGAGAATATGTTATTTCCTATCTTGTAATATCTTTATCTGGAAATTATTATTATTATATAATCCCCGTCCTATTAATCACACATTGGATTATCCTCAATATTCTTAATTAGACTTTGATACCCACGACTGCTTGCCTTGATTATTTAACATCGTGATTGATGAGTCAGTATTATATCCACCTGAAGAAGCTATCGTATAGCGAAACACGTAACGTGGTTTTGTAAACCCAGTTTATTGAAAAAAATTTGTCAGTTCTAACAACCATTCAAATTTTGTCATTTTGTGTCATATGAAATAATTTCACCCAATCATGTCAACATTACACTGATAATTGCATTCAGTGCAATTATCAATCACTATGACAACTTAATTCCAAATAAATTTCAAAATGTCACGTTTTAAAATGTCTAAAGTAAAATTCAACAAAGAAAACATTCCCAGAAATACAACCTACAGTCACAAATAAATTTGGGGAATATGTATGGAATTTTGCTGCGAACGAGACTATGAATTAAATGAACATAGAAGCTTAAAAGAATTGGCGTTGATACTAAAAGATTGGACGGTCAATATGAGAAAGAAAGACGGGACCGAATTTAAAGAAGCAACGGTGAAGACAATGTGGAACGATTCGTGCAAACTTTTGCGAGAAAAGTACTATAATGACTATAATATTATGATTGACCCATTTAACAATATAGTATTTAAACCAGCCCGAGTTGCCCGCGATGCAATCAGGAAGAAACTACAAGCAGATCCATGTAAACGTTAGTCCAGTTCAGTTTCGTAAAATTTTTCTGAAGTTAACAAAATAATATTGCTATGGGATGAAAATACTCCTGCGTAAATTTACCATATTGCTGCTGTAGAATTACCGTGGCGAGAGGAGAGGCAGTTGCTTGTCTGGTGGATTTTTTTCAAATCGAGAAAAATAACGATGACTTCCAACAAATCGCATTGAATACAATCCGGTGTTCAGTAAAACGTGCCAAGGTGGTTCTAAAAGCTGTACAAGTAGTAAATGGTTGGTTTCCAATAGTGAAAGACAGAGCTGCCCTGTACGTCTTCTTCATAAACCGATATCAAATCGAGGCGACAATATTACCTCACCACGACTGTTCTTAAAACAAAATCGACACTGGAAAAATTAAACTGACAAATGGTACAATAATGTAGCTGTTGGAAGAAATACAATGAATAGATGGACTAAATCTGCTGCTGAGGCAATTGGCTTGAATGTAAAGGACAAAAAGATAACAAATCACTCGAATAGATCAACTGCTGTTAGCGAAATGGCAAAAAGTGGTGTAGAAGAACAACAATTGCAGAAAATTACTGGTCATAGCAATCAAAATTCTATAAAACCATACTTAAATCTCGATCAAGAACACCACAACAAGACCATAAATATTATGCGTGGTAATCTTCTTCTATAGTAGAGAACAGCAACGAATCTAATGTTGAGTTAAATTTTAATATTTTTTCTTTCACTAACTGTACTTTTAATAAATAATAAATGTTTCATTGTGTTGAGTTATAATTTTTTTTGTCAAAAAATTTCTCCCCGAATATCCCTCGGACATTGACAAATGCCTCATAATTTTATGACAAATATCTCAAGCTCGTTGCTTGGTAACAGCCCTGAGCCTTCGGCTTCGGGCTGTTACCAAGGAACTTGAAACAATGCGACAGAGCAGCATGTGAAAGTTGAATGACCCTTTCAATTTGGAATTGATTCGATCGATTGCATCAATCCAACCTAGAATGTTACATTAGCGGACGCGGGGATGGGCTTCCGGTGACATTTCGTTGTTTCATTCACTCCAAGGGTTATCAGATTCGCGACCTTTTTCACCAGGACCACCGAGCCGTGTCGCTGACTCCATCAAGACATGTGGCGCCTGGATTTTATTTTTTTTCTTCGCAAATTCTCAGTTGAAACCTTTTTTATTTCACCCATACCGGAAGGATTCGGAAGAATCTCCATGAAACTGGAAATAACATCCACGCGAATTATCTGAAAGACAAAACACAATGATATGAATCCGGAAAATACTAATTCTGTACTATTTACGAATATCATAGATTTGAATCTCAATAGTCACTGAAAGTATACTTTTATCAGGTCAATATTAATATTATAGTAAGATTTTATCACACCTGCATTTTTCATGAGAGCATTTTGATCTGAATTCAAGTTGGTGCAAGTTCATATATATGAATAAGTAAAGGAGAATGTTTTCCAGAAAGGAGTACTCACCAGAAATCACTTGTAAATTGATGCAAGAGTAGCATCGCATTACTAGGTGTTCAATAATTTTTTGTCGACAAAAATATGTTTCATGCTTCCTAATATTTCTATGTAATCTGACTCAAATAAAAAAAAAGTATAACCAGCACACAAGGATATAGGCAGTACTTACTTGGATTTCAATCTAAATATCACGTAGGTTTATTTTCTGATATTTGAGTGTTTACATAGTTTACAAGATTAAAATATGATTCAATGAACAAAGTAACCCATAAAAATTATTGATTGCGCATGGGAGTATTTATTTACTAATTAAATATATTTTGTTATTTTATGCCTGATACAACAATTCAAAATAGTTTGTGATAAATACTATTCCAGAGCAGACGAGAAAAAAGAAATCAACAGAAGATGATTAAAGAAAAAAAGAAGATGAACTGTGTTTGATTCACCTATTTATTACATTCAAATATTACTAGAACAAAAATAAATATAGCTAAATATAATAATCATAAGTTGTTTGGATCGTTAAGGGGCCCGATTTTTGACCCTTCTCTTTGCTATTATCATACATGTTAGTAAGCGTGCAAGAAGTTTTGCAATTTTTTAACCTTTCCAATGAAAAGAATACGTGATTAAGAATGATTTTACTCGTGTTGATTACTATCGTTTCGGACGTCCATCGTCTTAATGTATTTAAAAGGTTTTCACGACGTTTCGAATGCTTGTATCTGCAATCGTCTTCAGGTGAATACTGACAAGTTTAGGTGCTACTTACCAATTGATATTACTGTCGGCGCAATGATGCGTGCAATTCCGCCATGTGCAGCGGTGCGTGTAATTTCGCGTGGTGTGGTGGTGCGTGAAGTTTCGCGCCTCTGCAGCCCGCCAGAAAGAGCAATCAGGGGTTTCCATACGTTCTTGATCTCAACGCTTGGTTGACTAAAGGCGTTATTGGCTTCGATGTAGGCGGCCTCTTTGAACTTTCGTTTGAACCAATGCTCCTCTCTATGTAGAACACTTGCGTCGTCCCATAGAACTCGATGGTGCTCAGTCCAGGCGTGGTCAGCGATTCCCGATTTTGATGTTTCTCCACGTTGAGTCCATTTCTTGTGATCATCCAATCTTACCGATAACGGTCTCTTTGTCTCTCCAATGTAGGAATCTCCGCATTCACATGGAACTTCATGAATGCAATTCTTACTGATTTCATTTTTGTTGTCAGGTTTGGTCTTGGTCAGGAAACTCCGTAAAGTACTGCCGGATTGGAAGCAGCTCTCTTTACTCGTGTTGTTGCGACCACAATTCTATTGTCGTTATAGGAGTAAACTTGGGTTATAATTCTAATTTCGTTCAAAATGGACGAGTTTATTTGATTCATACTATTGGAGAATTTAGAACACTTCGAAAATCAACCAATATTTTATAATATACCAAATCCTAAAGACCTGTTCGACTTGAGTGAAAGTCAGTTTGTAAAATTGTTCTTTCTAACAAAAAACTCAAGCAGATTATTAATTGATATCTTAACACCCTTTATGAGGAGACCTCATCGACCCACAGACCTTCGAATTGAAGCAAAGGTCCAAAAAAATTCATAGGTCATGGAAATTATAAAAACATTTTAATTGGTTTCAGGTATCAAATACCTGCATTTCTATGCATTTGGTAATTATCAAACCAGTGTAGGTATAAACAAGTATTTATAATAATAATAATAAAGGTCTTTATTGATTACGTAACAATTTCTTCAACACATTATAAGATAGTAGGGCGAGGTTCAATTCATTCAGTGGCTAAACTGAATGTCTATTCTTCCACCTAACCCTGAAAAAGATAGACAAAATAGCGCAGAGAAGTAACCTATACTGAGGAATTCACTTCAGTTGAATACTTGAAAAAGCAAGATATACATTAATTACTAATAAAAAAATGCTCGAAGAGTTTAGTTTTAAATAACATGATTCCGACTGATATACTAACGTTTGACGGGAGAGAATTTATTATTTTGGCGATGTCGTAGCTGAATGATCGTTCGAACTGTACTGTATTGTGTAGGGGAGGTGTAAGCTTTCCCTTGAATCTTATATTCAGGTTATGAACATCTGTGCGAAAACTGATTTTTTCATGAAGATAGGGTGGTGTTTTATGATTCAATATTTTGTGATACATACATGCAGTATGTATATACCTATCTACGTTCTTTCATTCTCACCCATTTGATTTCTTTGTATGAATGACTGATATGACAGTACTTTCGAACCCCAAAAATGAGTCTTATACATGAGTTTTGCACTTTTTGAATCCTTAGAGTATCCTCGTTATTGAGACAGTTACCGTATGAAACATCACAGTAATTTAACTTTGACAACACCAACGTTTCACATAATAGAACTTTTATGGATCTAGTGAGGTACTGGCGTATTTGGTAGATTAATTTTAAACTAGCATACGCTCTCTGCAGACAGATAGAGACGTGCTTAGTGAACCTCAAGTCTTGGTCCAAATATACACCTAAATTTTTTACACATTCTTCACTTTTAATTATTTCATTGTTGATTACTATTGGATGATCTTCACTCAACCCAGTTACTTTTTTTTCTTCCAAACAACATAGCAGAAGACTTTTTGGGTTCAACATCAAGCAGTGCTGTGAATATTTGAGTAAATTTTGAAGATCAAAATTCAGAGAATTTATAGCTTGTGTATATTCGTCAGGTGAAATGAATATATATATATATATATATATATATATATATATATATATAACTGAGTATCATCTGCGTAAAAGTGTTGATTGCATGATAAGAATATTTTTGTGAAATTGGAAATATATAAGGAGAATAATAACGGACCAAGTATTGAGCCTTGTGGAACACCAATGCTATTGATTAAGTACTGAGACAGTCTGTTGTTATAACTCACCACTTGTATTCTGTGACTCAAATAGTCCATAATAAGAGTAGAAGCACTCACAGTCAATCCACATAATTTCATGTTTTCATGTTCATGTTTGAGCCTGTCTTCTGTGAGAATGTACGTGAAAAAGGTTACGACTGCATTGAATCAACCGAACATTTTGAATGAATGGATTCAATTTCCTAACAATTTTGAAAAACTCAATCGGATTCTTTGGAGGTTGGTTGAGTTCTTCCTTTGATGGTCCGATCTCACGTTTGAAATAATTTTAGGTTTTTTGAAGGGCATAATATACTAGGTGTAATAGGGTTAATTGATTGTACCGTATTTTTGTTTTTCGGTTATTTTTGCTGATCTGTCCATTTTTTCACTTGGAAAATATTATATATTACTTTATTTCTGTTGTGGTGTTGTGACATAGAACAATAATCAAAGATAATTCCAAATGGCTAACAGCGTTGCCAAGTTGTGCATTCGCTTCACTTAAGTTTTAAAAAATGTGTAATTCGCAAATCGTTCGCTATAATAGTATCGTTATATTGCGAATTCGTCTGGTAACGACTGATGTCAAAAATCGGGCCCCTGGACATGAATATCATTTCTATCTGTAGAATTCAAATGTTTGTTTACCTTGGTCCTAAACACCTTTATTATATTCATTCCATATTTGATATAAGTTGACAGGGTATTGAATAGTCTTACTGCTAAGTAAGTATGACATCTTGTCCTAGAGTTTTTCTAAAAGAACATGTTCTTGAGTTTATATTTGTTTTATGCCTGTGTATCGATTGTCTATAAGGGCTTTATTTTCATGGAATTTTCGGAACAGCAATAAAATACAGTTGACTGATGTCCATAAGCAGAGTGTTTTCAAATAGATCTGAGGAGTAAAATCCATTTTGTACAATATTTTTTAAATTTTTTTCAGTAATTTTTCAGAGCTTATTTTAACACACTGCTTCCGGTCCTTTAGATAGCTCCGGAATAAGTTCACAACTCCTCTTATCCCTATGTCATATAAAGTTTCCAACAAGTGCGGTTGACTCACCGTGTCAAACGCTTTTGCTAAGTCTAAGAACACACAAATTATTGTTTTGGGGTTTTACAAATATATCCGTAGATTTCACCAGTTATCGGTAGATTTTCTCTCTCTGAATCCAAATCGCATATTCGATAGAATGTTTTGCTTTTCCATATACTAATTTAGCCTGCTTTTTAAAAAATGTTGTTATGCTGGATATTAATGAATTTTGATATATTTATCACATTTGTAAATGGCCATTATCACTGACCTTTTAAACTGGAGGGGACAGGTGCCACTATTGAAAATTTTATTGATAATATTGGTAAGTGTTTTTTTATTTCATCTCTTACTTCTTTCAGTGTCTCGGCTGTCAATCCGTCTCTCCCAGGAGCTTTATTGTTCGAGTCAATGGTCAATTTAATTTCTTGTTCGTCTGTCGAAGCCACAAAAATTGATTTTTCCACAGGGTGTCTAGTGGGGGGTGGGGTCATTAATTTTTTTCATTTTGGATACATATTTTTCCCCACATTAACAAAATAGTTATTGAACTCATCGGCTTTTTCTTCATCTGCTGCGATTTCTGTATCCCCTACTGTTATTTTGCTAATAGTATTTTTTTTATTGTTTTTTTTACGGTATTCCTTAATGCTTTTGTGTTATTTTGGTAGTAGTTTGTTTTTTTATTCCGAAGTAAGTTATTTAGACTAGTTCTATAGCAAAGAAAATCTTTTTAGTATTGTAGATTAGTAGATTGCCCGGTTTTGTTTAACCTTTTTGAGCAGATCTCTTTTTATGAATGATCTACTCAAGCCTTTCGTAATCCACGCAGTACGTTTTATGTAACTTTTTTTTGTATTCTGTTCTATAGTTGACGTTAATGGATCTAGGAAAAATTGGATAGCAGCAGTTGTGTCATGAATTGTATATAAGTTATTCCATTCTACTTTTTGCAGTTCTTTCTTCAATTAATTGTTATCAATTGATTTGCTGAATATATCTGATTGTTGTTATATACATTCTTGATGGGTAAGTGAATCATTGAAGTAATTCATTTTTAATGATAGTGGGGGAATGGTTATCAAGAGTATTTTGGTTTTACTCTAAATATGTCTCCTGTTCCCTGATGAGGATGTTGATCATGGATACAAAGTTTTCCTCACCTAGTATATTGAGGTATTCATTCACAAGATCATGATTCTCTGAGTAAAAATTTATATTGGTATCTCCGCCAAAATATGATAATCTATATTGCATTTGTTTGCCTATTGAGAACGTTTCTAATTGAGATGAAATCTTGGATGCATCTAAGGGGATCTATAAACTGTGTTACTATAACTTTATTGACGACAGAAATATTCAACTGAATAATTTTTATTTCCCAAATTTATGGATTTGCTTATGAATAGGTCATGCTATTCCTGACGTAGGCAATTTCTCCATCACATTTATTGATATTACCTTCATCGTAGGGGGGATTGGCGCGGTGGGTTAGCGTCCGACTCATGATCGAAAGGTCGTGAGTTCGATTCTCGGCCAGGGCAGAAATTTTTCATTTAATTTGAGAGAATTAAATGTTAAATTTCGTAGCCGGGCCGAGGATGATCCTCGACGATTCGCTGTTGCGTTCAAATTAACAGTGCTGCTCCTAGGTGGCGTATGGAGTTAGTAACAAGGCCTACCCAGAATACTGTGTGAATGATACATTCTATGTTGTGATTGTCTTGAAATAAATTAATATGGGATGCAGTATTGCTTAGAGCAAGACAACCTGCATCCCATCATACAATAATAATATTCCACTTGTGACTGGCCGAATGACAAAATGTCCAAGCCAAAAAAAAACCTTCATCGTAAACAAGATCATACCCAGATAACTGTATTAATTGAATATCGGGTATTTTCCAGGTTTCCGAGAGGACGATAGACTCTCAATTCATCAAGATTTTTTCTGATACGACGAATATTTTGAGGATATTACCCAAACTGTTTATTGCTTCTCCTTACGCTAGGAATATTCTCGTATTATAGAACAGAATTAGCCGAATATGTACTAATTTGTTCATAGTTATAGTCTCTGATATACTGAACCATCACAAAAATACAGAAAAAGGATGGTATTATGTTTTAAAGTGATATAATTCAAAGAGAAAAAAGAAAATAATAAATGAAAGAATTTTTACAAATACTAGCCTAGTCTACAATTGTATTTAAGGTATTGGTTCTATATTTTGTTTGCCTTGTGGGTTTGGGCGAGGATATCTCTTGTGCTTTTCTCTTTTTACAGGCTTTTATTCAGTTTCACTTGTTAGTTACTTAGTAAGTTCGTTAGTTTGTTAGTTTGGGCCAAATTTTGCACGTGAATTTTGCCCGAATAATTTGAAATTTGGCAGGTGTTCATTATTCCAGTGACAATGCATTGAGGAATTTTTGTTAAAGAAAAAACAAAATGGCGGCTCCAAGATGGCATACGAGAATTGTAATTATGGTCCGATTTGATTCAAAATCGGTATATAGGGTTTACGGGGTCAGAAATGATGAACTTTTTGACGAAATTCATAAATTCAAGATGGCGGCCCCAAGTTGGAGGACGAGTTTTGTGATTATGGTTCCGATTCGATTCAAAATTGGTATGCGACGGTTTTCGCGGTCGCAGATTTTGAATTTTTTGTCAAAATTTTAAATTTAAATGGCGATTCCAAGATAAAGGACGAGTTTTCTGACTATGGTCATATTTTATTCAAAATTGGTATGTGGGGTTTTCAGGTTACGGAGTTTATGATTTTTTTGTCAAAAATCTATAAATTCAAGATGGCGACTTCAGGATGGCACACGAGTTTTGTGATTATGGTCAGATTCTATTCAAAATTGGTGTGTGGGAATTTTTGTGGTCGGAGATCATGATTTCTTCCAGCTAAAACTTACAGAAAAGAGACATTTTAATAACGATAATATATTAGAAATTAACAAATTGAGGCAAACTAACCAAAAAGCCAAAAATAAAATAACTAATAAAAAACCTTTTTGAAGACAAGCTTCCATTTAAGCTGTGTACTAAAATATATAAAATAAGTTTTATAGTCGTCGCTGACAATGATTTAATTATTTTATGTTGAATTATTTGGTTTCAAAAAGCTTGTCGCGCGAATTGTAATAAAATTAATACGTCGACAAGTTGTTACTTACCAACCATTGTCCAATTGAATTAAGTGGTAACTACTTTGATGATCACTACGCGCAACAAGGTTTTTGAAACCAAATAATTCAACAAAAAATAATTGAATCATTGTCAGCGATGACTTAAAATTATTTTATACGTTTTTGTACACAGCTTACTGAAAGCTTGTCTTTAAAAAGATTTTTTATTGTTATTTTATTACTATATGTATTTCTCCTTCCTTCTCCTTGGTTTCTTCTCCATCAGCTTTGTCTTCAGGGTCCGGATTTGTATTACCCTCCAGTTGATCTATCGTGTATTTTTCTCCATCGATTTCTAGGATTTTTACCTAATACGTGCTTGAGATTCATTTTGCCTGGCCTTTTTTAGATGTTTTACGAGAATCTTATTTATTCTCCTTTGATATAGCTACTTTTGTGCCTCAGTAAGTGCTTTTTCTAAAAATGTTGACCTTTTGCGGGAAAGAGACGAATTCTATTACGATGCCTTTTTTCTTTAAATGATTTGTTGACGTAATATATGTTATTTATAAATCTGACTTCAGTTCCGTGCCTAGTAAGCGATTTGCCAACTCCAATGAGATCCTCTCCTACTACCGAACCGAATATGAGTATATTATTTTTCTTTCACGAGTTTTCTAGCACAACACAACGTTCTTCTAATTTCTCTATTATTATTTTTGACTCTTCTTTAGTGTTGGATATATCATTCAGGATATTATTGATTTCGTATTTGATTTTTTGTTTGCTCTTCGTTTTGTTGACTGAGTAGTTGATAGAGTTTTCGCACTTAAAATAACAATAACTAATATTTGTTTATATAGTTTAACTAGAAATCGAGATATGTTAAAATACTATGATGTTCTGATCGTCGGAGGAAGAAAAACTCAAATCATATCTGATTGACACGAGCAAATGGACCTCAAATGGAAGGAGCATACAAGGTAAACAAAAATTATCAATTCTCATGAATGGTAATTTACAGCAATTTTTTATTTTTGTGTATATCTTAGTGAAAATATTTTCAAATAAAAGTTGTGGAGCTCATAAATATCTATCAGAAAACCTATACGTTGCTGATTTTAGTGTGGAAATGAAAAAAAAATAATTTTATATTACCGCAGCCGCCATTTTGAAACTACTGGACCGATTTGGCCCATCTTCGAGCTCATCTGAAGTATTGATGAAAAGTATTGTTGTGTCGAATTTCGTTTTATTTGGTTGGAAAATGTGGCATCCACGTTGATAACAAATTTAGATAAATCCTACATATAGATGAACTGCCGAACTGGGGTATTTTTGGGTTCTGACGAAGATATATAAAAAAAAATTGAAAGTTCTGTTGTGGTGATGTCCTCAAGAGGTAGTATTTCTATTGGAATCTACCTAAAACATTTAAATATATAAAAGCACCTGGATAATTCGGATAGGGCGAAGGGCTAGAATATGTAAAACTAGAAGAAAAAAGGTGGGACAGGTTTTCCATCATTATAACAGAACCTTTCCAAGAATTCCAATTACATTCAAATGATGTAACGTATGGGTAAAAACTATATATCGCGAATGAGATGGAGTATTTTCACAACACTCATATTGATGTTTGAACTGGATCAATCCAAATAGACGTATTTATTGGGATTAATAACGAAAAAAAAACTGTTGTCCATTTTGATCTCACGAAATCCCGTCACGTTTATTGTTAACCAATAATAAGTAAGTCATTTTATGATATGTGTAGTCACCATAAATAATTTCAAAAAGCTATGGAATCTTGAATTGAAGAGTTGTATTCCACTCTTCAATTGAATACTATCATTTACTTACTTTTTCATAAGGCATTCTAGTTCCAAGTTCAGTGACGATAGTTTCTGATTGCAATACCAATTAGCTTTATGAGATAATTTTTAATGGTTAATTTTTTACTTGATTTTTTCAATTTGTCGACATGTTTCGTGACAAGTTGAACACATATTCAGGTCATCGAGATAAAGATCTAAAATGATTTGCTGAGATTTGTCAAAAAACATGAAAAAAAAACACTTACTGAATTACAAATTTTAAAAATATGTTAAGGTTGGTACATTAAAAATCAACAAAAAACCCTTTTTTATACTTACTGGAAGCATGAATAGGAATAATGGATAAATACATACGTCAGAAAATTATCATACCGAAGGATCTTACTTTATATAGGTTTTGAGCTTCATACAAATTTGCATGGAAGTATTAATTCTGCACTTGACAATTACTTCGTGATAATGGTTTTTGAACTTATTAAACAAAATGAAAATATCTGATATATATATATATATATATATAAGTATTCACTTCAAATTATTTTATTTAAATTTCTGCGTTTGCATCGTACGAACGTTATTGTAGGTGTGTTACTTCGATGTGATCGGGAATGGTTTGTTTATCGTTCATGCGTTTTTACCCTCTTCATTTTTTATTTAAATTTATTGCGATTGAAGTTATTCCAAGTGTGGTTCATTTCCTTGGAATTTCCAAAATTCATCTGGAGGTAATTTACAAATACACTCTTATACAACAATATCTATTGGGGAAAAAACCGTTGATAAGTTGCCGCCGAGGCGTGTCGCTGATTCCGACATGTGTGGCGCCTGTATTGATTGTTTTTTTGTGTACTCTTGAAAAAACTAGATTAGATTGTGATGTAACAGTTTTCAAGAGTCATGTCTTCAAGCAATTTTGACGGCACAATTAAGGTACCAGAGCTGCTGCACATTTTTAATTGCTTCATAGAAGAAATATTATTATGAGGAAATTCTAATCTCTTGGAGAGAATACCCAGTAGTTCGAAGATATTTTTTGGCTTTCTACTAGTCCATATTCCAAAATAGGGTTTGTACTACTATCGATAATGTTTGTTTATTGAGTTTCGATACAATAAAAGATTAATAGTAAAAATGTACTTCAAGTATCTACAAATCTAACAATAATGATACTAAAGAAGTAACAAACGTAATGGGAAAGATGAAATACATACATTTCACACTATTAATGATCACACAACAAACGTTTTTATTGGTGGCCCAATACAAAATTTCTGTCAAATCGAGTCGGGGATCTCTGTCCAAATCGTTTTTTTTATTTAGTTGGATATTTCTCTTCAAATCAGGAATTTCTGTCGAAATCAGGCCTTTTTGCAAAATCACGTGTTATAAATCTGTACGTTGATTTGTTGAAAATATAAACAGGATGTTCATAAAATCAGATGTGGAATCATCTGCGACTGAAAGATAAACTTTAGTCACTATCTTCCATCGTCAAGATAACCTCTTGTGGGGTATTCATGTTGAAAAGGGAAACATTCTCAATTGGATATTGATAGAAAGATTTTTCTGTGAATTGAAAAATCCACGATTAAAATGAAGGTATTTTTTGTGAATGTCTAACAGAAAACAACTACTTCCCCGGCTAAAGCCACGCTGGACATTGAACTACATCTGATAGATATTCTGAAAAGGCCCTAACTCAAAGAAAAATCTGAAATTGAAAATTTGCATTTTCATTCAGATAGTTATTTGATTTTCTATTCCAGTCTTAATTAAGAACTCATAAAGATGAATGAGGCAAAGAAGAATGTTTTCCAAAAGAGAGTACTCACTAGAAATCATTCGTAACATTGACGCAGGAGAGACATCGCATTCACTAAGTCTTCAATACATTTTTGTCGACGAAAATCTATTTCTCGCTTCCACGATCATCAGGAAGACCGGAAGAAATGGAAAACACATTTTCAAGAAGCAATCTCACTTTGCAAAGATGGAAAAAGTTAGAATCATTTCTTTTGGAGAGACACTTTGAAATTTCAGTCGCAGATGATTCCACATCTGATTTTATGAACATCCTGTTTATATTTTCAACAAATCAATCTATCATACCCCGTGACAGGTTTTAATGTCAGAAAACACTAATTTCAAGTGTCTCTCCAAAAGAAATGATTCTAACTTTTTCCATCTTTGCAAAGTGAGTTGAACATCCTGTTTATATTTTCAACAAATCAATCACATTGTGTTTCCATTTCTTCCGTCTTCCTGATGATCGTGGAGCGTGAAATAGATTTTCGTCGACAAAATGTATTGAAGACCTAGTGAATGCGATGTCTCTCCTGCGTCAATGTTACGAATGATTTCTGGTGAGTACTCTTTTGGAAAACATTTTCTTGCCTCATTCATCTATGAGTTCTTAATTAAGACTGGAATGAAAATCAAATAACTATCTGAATGAAAATGCAAATTTTCAATTTCAGATTTTCTTTTGAGTTAGGGCCTTTTCAGAATATCTATCAGATGTAGTTCAATGTCCAGCGTGGCTTTAGCCGGGAAGTAGTTGTTTCTTTAGACATTCACAAAAATACCTTCATTTTAATCGTGGATTTTCAATTCACAGAAAAATCTTTCTATCAATATCCCATTGAGAATGTTTCCCTTTCAACATGAATACCACAAGAGGTTATCTTGACGAGGAAGATAGTGACTAAAGTTTATCTTTCAGTCGCAGATGATTCCACATCTGATTTTATGAACATCCTGTTTATATTCTCAACAAATCAATCTATCATACCCCATGACAGGTTTTAATGTCAGAAAACACTAATTTCAAAGTGTCTCTCCAAAAGAAATGATTCTAACTTTTTCCATCTTTGCAAAGTGAGATTGCTTCTTGAAAATGTGTTTTCCATTTCTTCCGGTCTTCCTGATGATCGTGGAAGCGTGAAATAGATTTTCGTCGACAAAAATGTATTGAAGACCTAGTGAATGCGATGTCTCTCCTGCGTCAATGTTACGAATGATTTCTGGTGAGTACTCTCTTTTGGAAAACATTCTTCTTTGCCTCATTCATCTTTATGAGTTCTTAATTAAGACTGGAATAGAAAATGAAATAATTATCTGAATGAAAATGCAAATTTTCAATTTCAGATTTTTTCTTTTGAGTTAGGGCCTTTTCAGAATATCTATCAGATGTAGTTCAATGTCCAGCGTGGCTTTAGCCGGGGAAGTAGTTGTTTTCTGTTAGACATTCACAAAAAATACCTTCATTTTAATCGTGGATTTTTCAATTCACAGAAAAATCTTTCTATCAATATCCAATTGAGAATGTTTCCCTTTTCAACATAAATCTGTACGTATTCTGATATCAGTGAATGATCGTGGTAGCGTGAAATAGATTTTCGTCGACAAAATGTATTGAAGACCTAGTGAATGCGATGTCTCTCCTGCGTCAATGTTACGAATGATTTCTGGTGAGTACTCTTTTTTGGAAAACATTTTTCTTTGCCTCATTCATCTTTATGAGTTCTTAATTAAGACTGGAATGGAAAATCAAATAACTATCTGAATGAAAATGCAAATTTTCAATTTCAGATTTTTTCTTTTGAGTTAGGGCCTTTTCAGAATATCTATCAGATGTAGTTCAATGTCCAGCGTGGCTTTAGCCGGGGAAGTAGTTGTTTTCTTTTAGACATTCACAAAAAATACCTTCATTTTAATCGTGGATTTTTCAATTCACAGAAAAATCTTTCTATCAATATCCAATTGAGAATGTTTCCCTTTTCAACATGAATACCCCACAAGAGGTTATCTTGACGATGGAAGATAGTGCCTAAAGTTTATCTTTCAGTCGCAGATGATTCCACATCTGATTTTATGAACATCCTGTTTATATTCTCAACAAATCAATCTATCATACCCCATGACAGGTTTTAATGTCAGAAAACACTAATTTCAAAGTGTCTCTCCAAAAGAAATGATTCTAACTTTTTCCATCTTTGCAAAGTGAGATTGCTTCTTGAAAATGTGTTTTTTTCCGGTCTTCCTGATGATCGTGGAAGCGTGAAATAGATTTTCGTCGACAAAAATGTATTGAAGACCTAGTGAATGCGATGTCTCTCCTGCGTCAATGTTACGAATGATTTCTGGTGAGTACTCTCTTTTGGAAAACATTCTTCTTTGCCTCATTCATCTTAATGAGTTCTTAATTAAGACTGGAATAGAAAATCAAATAACTATCTGAATGAAAATGCAAATTTTCAATTTCAGATTTTTTCTTTTGAGTTAGGGCCTTTTCAGAATATCTATCAGATGTAGTTCAATGTCCAGCGTGGCTTTAGCCGGGGAAGTAGTTGTTTTCTGTTAGACATTCACAAAAAATACCTTCATTTTAATCGTGGATTTTTCAATTCACAGAAAAATCTTTCTATCAATATCCAATTGAGAATGTTTCCCTTTTCAACATGAATACCCCACAAGAGGTTATCTTGACGAGGAAGATAGTGACTAAAGTTTATCTTTCAGTCGCAGATGATTCCACATCTGATTTTATGAACATCCTGTTTATATTTTCAACAAATCAATCTATCATACCCCATGACAGGTTTTAATGTCAGAAAACACTAATTTCAAAGTGTCTCTCCAAAAGAAATGATTCTAACTTTTTCCATCTTTGCAAAGTGAGATTGCTTCTTGAAAATGTGTTTTCCATTTCTTCCGGTCTTCCTGATGATCGTGGAAGCGTGAAATAGATTTTCGTCGACAAAAATGTATTGAAGACCTAGTGAATGCGATGTCTCTCCTGGTCAATGTTACGAATGATTTCTGGTGAGTACTCTTTTGGAAAACATTCTTCTTTGCCTCATTCATCTTTATGAGTTCTTAATTAAGACTGGAATAGAAAATCAAATAATTATCTGAATGAAAATGCAAATTTTCAATTTCAGATTTTTTCTTTTGAGTTAGGGCCTTTTCAGAATATCTATCAGATGTAGTTCAATGTCCAGCGTGGCTTTAGCCGGGGAAGTAGTTGTTTTCTGTTAGACATTCACAAAAAATACCTTCATTTTAATCGTGGATTTTTCAATTCACAGAAAAATCTTTCTATCAATATCCAATTGAGAATGTTTCCCTTTTCAACATAAATCTGTACGTATTCTGATATCAGGAACATTTTTCGATATCAATATATTAGTAATTTTAAATTTTTGGAGTAGTTTTACTATACCAAGCGACATTTTCATGCAATGTTATTGTCTTACGCGCACGTCACGTGACACCATTTGCGTAGATGGGGTAAGTGTGTTCTTTAGCTAATAACCCAAATACAATTTTTTTACAAATTCCATATTTTTCCTATCAATGGATTAAACCAACCTATTGGTATATCTAGTTTGTTCATATGCTTGTATGCATTGGGAATGATCATTGTTTAGACTTTTCTAGGTTAGGTTGAGTTATTTTCCGTATATGGGGTAAGTGTGTTCTTTAGCTAATATTATTTGTAAGCAAACTAGAGGCCACATTTCCAAATCGACTGAAACGGGTAGTTCTGAAATTCCGACTGTATGAAGATACAAAAATCCAAATAGTTTTTTTTACAAATTGCATATTTCTCAATTGATGGATTAATCCAACATATTGGTATCTATTTTGTTCTAATGCTTGTATAAATTGGCAATGATCATTGTTTAGACTTTTCTAGGTTAAGTTTCGTTGTTACCATATGAACGCGGCATTCAAACAGTTGCTCATACTGCATCTTCTTACTTGGAACTGACAATGAGGTATCGTTAGCCAATATATTTTTAAAATCACAGTCAGTGGAAAACTTGATATAATTAATATAACAAAGAAATAAGAGTAACCCTATAACACACTTCCTTGGGGTAACCAGAATTTTTACAGAGCAGTGTTGATAACTCCTGCTTTTTGTCATGAAGATAATCTTAGCCAATCAAATACTGTACCCTGAAATAATTTTCAATGCTTCGAGTTTTTCAACAGTTTTATCGCATCCATTAGATCCAGGAAGACAACCACATACTCACCTTTATCTAATAATTTTTTCAATTTTGTTACAGGTTACAAAGCGTGTTGCGTCTGCAACAGGCCTGAGCATAAAGCATATAAGGCGAATCAAAAGCAAAGGGTAAAAAGTTCGAATCGGGCCCGTCCTCGAAATTTTCCAGTACCAATCAGAAGAGGGCGAGCAGAAAACTAAAAACCAATCTGGCCAATGCAGATTTAGCAATTTTAAGGGGACCCATCGTAAAGTTTCACTTCACAGAAAAGACAGTTCCAAGCCTTAAGGAAATTCACAAAAAAAAATACAAGGCACTGGCTACTAAAGCTGTGAAGAATATTTGCGATAATATATACAAAAGTTGGATTCAAGTGGAAAAAAGTGTCAAATAGTCGTTAAATGGAACGCCAGCATTTAGACTGCTCGAATTTCTAAGAAGAATGCGTTAATATTTATATATGGTGGAAACTTCTCATTTCGTCCATCCCAGCAGATTCGGAAGAATTTCTTACATACCTTCTCGTAGATTTACATGAAGATTTACACAAGTCGAGTGCAGAGAATCCTCCATCACTAAACGATTTGATATAATCAAAAAGCTTCCATTTCTTGCACAAGATATCTGTTTACTCATAATTACAAAATTTTGGATACATTTGCCGGTCAGCTGAAGTCTACCTATATTGAGATGTACTTTTTGTAATTGCTGCTCCGTTACTTTTGGAACTTTCTGGGTTCCTGATAAATTGTAAATATAATAATTGGTATTGACTTCATTTTCAGATAAAAAAAATCCGTGGAATTGTATAAATACTTGGGACATTTAACATAAATCTCCGTACTAAAAAATCTGTCCATGTCATGTCGTGAAATATCACAGGAAGAGAATAGAACAAAAGGAATTGTATGAATGCTTTCCAAAGTCTGGACGTCCGTTTTCACACCCCCATTTATTATTCTGAAATAGATCGCTGAAAAGCATTTCACGTCGAAACTCGACAGACACGTGTCACTGTCACATAAACATCCACCGAAAAACTTCCAAGCACGTCCATGTGCCATATATTATGTCATTTCATAGCTGCTTGTTTTCAGTTTTCAATGCCGGCCGGACTTTTTGTTCAGATGCTCTGTGGGCGAGTTATTCTATATATTTGATGCTTCGTGCAACTGTTGAACTCACGAATATACGTGTATTGTGTATTGTTAGGCTTTGTTGTTTCATTCTTGTCAGAGGTCTTTCGTTTCGTGTTTGAGCTTTCAGCAGGGAAGTTTCATGATACTCCAGGAGAATTGGTAGGAAACATCAGAAAAGTTGTCAGGTTGAGCGTCTTTCAACGAATTATTTTTTAAGCCTTGAATTCGTATTGGCATATTGTTACGAAACTGGGGTCTGTCTTTGTGAAACTACTTGACTTAAAATTTTCCATTTATTATATTTAACAATTACAACAAAACAATATACTAAATAACCAAATAAATCAATCACAGTTTACAACTAAAATATTGCGCTCGACATTGTATCTGAATCACGTGCTATGTTCCAACTGATCCATCAATTTTCAAAATCGGACACTAAAAGTGAATGCGCATGCGCCAGGAAATAAACACTTTTTTTATCAACGACGCGATTTTGTTCGTCCATCTCGTTCTGGTAGTCATTATTTCACATGAAAAATGTTGGAGTGTGACAAGCTTATTTCATTTGTTGCAAATTATCATTGTGGTAACATAACCACAAAATTGTGATATTTCCTTCCACGTGTCCAGTGATCTTTCAAAGCGGCAGCAATATGGCGGCTGAAGGCACACATTATAATTCGTCATAAGCGACCATACTGGTAAAAGTGTTTTTCTACATACATGTAAAAAACAAAACTTTATTGAACTATATTTAGTGAAAAAACTGGTTCTTTATTGCACTAATGCAATAAACGTTTATAGCACTCATATGTCATTCTTCTACAGCGTTTTGTGATCATGGCAAACAGAAACCATCTTTTGAACAATTGCATGTTCTATATTATTTTCAATCATATTTATTGCATACTGGATTACGGAATTACGAAAATGCAATTCACGTCGAGAGCAATATAAACTTACTTTTTGCACTTGTTGCACAAATAACTATTATTTTGTGATTTTCTGTGCGAATTTGAGTAGTTTTTTCAATTCTGTATTTATAATTCGTGCTTTTCAACTGAAGGAAACTGCCAGTTACTTACTGGGCCTCGTAACGACGACAGTTTGAACTAAATAATAAATGAGTTCTTGACTTGTTAAAATCACTCATCGTGAAAGTTATGGTTAGCTGCAATCGAGCGAGATGATATTATGGATTCGAAAATCAAGTATCAAAGTCTGCATTAGACAAATGTGTGCACATTCATGAAAATATCCATAATTCATTCATAGATATTACTTCAAACTTTTGTGATTTGTTCTTACGATTATTTATATGATTTTGTCTACTTGCATATCTCTGAATTGTACATTAGGGAGTCTCATTTCAAATAGAGTTCGTACACATACAGATAATTGATGTATTTTCCACATCCAAAGGAGAGAAAACTCAAAATGAATGTGCATGTACCTTCATGGCTACCTTTCCAAAAAACATTCAGCCAATCTTATTGAATTATTGAAAAACAAATTTTACCTATAATTCTCAACTCAACGAATAAAAGAATAATTTGAAATATGTGTGTCTTTCAATCTGAACCTTCCCTTTATGGATATTTCAGCCAATTGTGGAAAGACTCGATCAAGTGTTGTGAAGGGTATGTGTATGAATTTATTAAGTCAAAATTCATGTAACATACCAGGGTATGTAAATATTTATATACCCGGATATCATTTTTTCCAATAATTTGATGATTGGTATAAAATTAAAAGAAGTTGACTGAATCAACGAATGAACAATCATTTATTTAGTGACAAAAACAACTCAAAATGGAATTGTCAAGAAATAAATTCTAAAATTGAATGAAAATAGTATTATTGTCGAACACAAACAATATATATATATATATATATATATATATATAAAATATATATATAATATATATATATATATATATTCCGTGTTGAAATGGGACAAGAAGATTAGTTATGTCTGCAGAAGGCTGAATGGTAGCTTTTATGCTATTCTTCAATTTGAGAATATTTTAGACGAAAAATTACAGATGAATGTACATTATATATTCGGTAACGTCAACCGAGGCGTTGTGGATTCGTAAAAATATGTCGTTTTCTGATGAGTGCACTTTTACTTTCATGGCCATGTTAATCAATAAAACTCTCGCTACTAATCCAAAAAATCCTTACTGGGTTAGAGAATTACATTCGCAAAAGCCTGAAAATCTCATGTTTGGCAGGAATAATTGGAAACCATGTTATGTCAAATTTATATCCTGCTAAAGCAAACCCACAAATTCCAACTAATGTTATATGATTCCAGCAAGTTGGAGCACCAACATATTACCAAATCAATGTTCTGCAGTACATCAACTCATCATTTTGAAATTGGTGGATAGAGCCAACACGATCACTTGATCTAACGCCGTCAGACTTCTTCTTATACGAAACAAATCCAAGCGACCAAGCTGACTTAAGAAGAATAACGCTTGCGATTAGGTCGGTCGGTTGAATTTACGGATGAAATTTTCACGTTGCAGCATGTCATTTCAGAGATTTTTTATAAATATGCATAATAATTGAGGTACTTAATCCATTTTGCTGATCCACACTG
Organism: Gonioctena quinquepunctata; assembly: GCA_018342105.1. Lineage (NCBI taxonomy): Eukaryota > Metazoa > Arthropoda > Insecta > Coleoptera > Chrysomelidae > Gonioctena > Gonioctena quinquepunctata. The sequence continues at coordinate 83,694 of JAFIRS010003064.1, read as the reverse complement.
TATGAGTGAAAACCTTCTCGAAGATGAGCTTACATGGGAATGGAGTAAAAAGAAAAAACAACATTTAGTTGTGTGACATGAGTTTTCTTTCCTGTTCTTATATGAGCCAATAATATATTAAAAATTCAGTTCGGTACACACAAAAAAGTTTATATTCTTGAAGTTTTTGAATTTGTTATTATTTACTGATATAGGAACAATTTAATTTGCATCACAAAAAAATATAAGTTTCCCTGTTCGTGTACTAATCTCACTGGATTATCGTTCTCTTGTTGAAGCTTCCAGAAAGCAAGTTATATATGGCCACGTTCTGCGAAATTACGTACAGTGATGACATCATAATGGATGGACCTCATAAATTACAAAAATAAAGAAACAAACTATTGCATGATATATTCGTTGTTTTGAAAGTTCACTCACAGTGTTGTCGAGATGGAATCAGTTCCTGTCTAGGAAAATGACCAGATTATTTTGATGACTGATTTTAATAATTGATATCAATTGGTAAAATAGGCAAGCATATTGTATTGATGAATGATTTCAATAATAAATATCAGTAAGTGATAATGACAATAGTAAGATGTCGAAAAAACACAAAAGTTGAAATATCAAATTTTTTTTGGTTGGATTTCTGGCTGATACAAGGACTAACTGAACTCTTGAAGTGTTATCTAAAGTTTTATTAAGGTATATTTTCTATATTCACTCATTTGATTACTCAATATATCAATGTATAGTTAAACCATTTACAATTGCAGAAGCATAAAAAACAAATTTCGCAGTCTTGAAGCGGTATTCTTATTTAAATATTTGAATATTTCTAAAATAGCCACAGGGGGGGGAGGGGGTTCGAGCCCGGCTAAACAAGACCAGAAATGTTCTTTTTATTTTCATTAAATTATTTCCACACAACTAGAAATCCGCAAATTACAACGAAAAATTTTCAACCCTCAAATATTCAAGTCCACAATTAAACATCAAATATCTCATCAAAATTCAATACACTATAACACCAATTTTTTACTCAAATTTCACGCGAACAAAACACAAATCCAAACAACCACAAAACAGTCCACAAAATCCACAACTCACCACCAACCTCAAATACACCCCAAACACACTAGACAAACATGGAAATACTCAAACAGTCACCCCTAAAATACCCCACAAATACAGGAAGGGAGTCGACAAAAGGAATGAGCAAAAGGGCCATAACCTGATATATACCATGCCAGCCTTCACCACCAGCGGGGGTGTTTCCTTCGCCCTTATCATTAAAGTCAAGCAAAGCACCTGACACCTTATTATATAAGTTGAACAATGTACATTAGTTTTAGTTGTAAATATCTAACAACAATTATTTTTGGATTTTTGGATTGGATCAGCCGGTCAGTTCCTCAATTCAGGAATATTATTGCTGAGAACTGGAAAAACGCATAGGTATATTATGGAAACATTATTTTGTTAATATCGTCAGTGACCCATTTGCAATTAGGCTGTTTAGTTCGGTGATGTTTATATTGTTTAACTTCAGGAAAGTGTTTATCAAAATAGAACAGGAAAATATTTAAAAAGTATTGAAAGGCACCATATTTTTTATGGTAAAAAGACACTCCCAAGTTTCATTACAGATTAGTATCATCCTACCTGTTAACCAAGATAACAAATCACTCTCCACAAAATCCAAAGAGTCACAAGTCACATACACATACACATTTTCATGAAAAAAGTATCTCAAAAACACAACCCTTTGTCAAACATATTTGACGTGTATTTGTACCGCGCGAAATCAGAATATTTCGTTCTACTTCGTTCAATTACCTACTCAGCGACAGCGTTCCCGAAAAACTGTTGTTCGCGATAACAGTTTTTTCTTGGACAATGAGTGAGCATGTTTACAGAAGAGTTTTAATGATCCACAAAAACAAGAAAATGAGTTCGGTTAACTCTCGCACAGAGATTGAAGGTCAATATTTATATTAACGTTCCCTTTCAACCTATTTTCAAAATTGGTAACACAGCACTGTACAACTGTACAGGGTCTCCCGAAACTATGGTACCAAATTAAAACGTAAGATTCCCTTCGAAAAATAAAAAGGACTTTCCTAATATCTTTTTTCTCTAATGTCGTTCGATGCAGAAATACAGGGTGTTGAATATGAAAAAGTTCAAGTATTTTTTATTCATAACTTTCACAGTTTTCAAAAATTTTCAGTTACATTTGGGGTAATGTTTTTGTTCAATAAGTGCTCTATTTAAAAAAAACATATTTTCAGTTGCCACCAATGGCGTACCAGAAGGGTATCATGGTACCTTTTCTCCCATATTCTCTACGCCACTAGTGCGATCAGAAAAATCATTAATATTTCGCATTCCTCATTAAATTGTGAGTAAAAAATGTGGATCTGTGTGAATCCGAAAAAACCAACCGTTTTCTAGATAATTGCGCTTTTATGAATACAAACATAATATTATTGAAAAAATTGTTCGGCTGAAGTGAATGTTACAATCCTAATTACTGGTTCAAATTGCAACTGGATATTCTATCCAAAAAAATTAATGACACTTTCACATGCATTTTTTCACAAAGTTACTTTCTTGCAGAGGTGCAGGGTGTTGAAGCTGGAAAACGATAACGAAATAAAAATTGAGAAACCAAACATGTGGAAGTTTATAAAAAATTATAATTAATCTAAACGATACTGAATAAGAAGAGTATAATTTGAAAACATACAAATTAGAATTTTTACAAAAACAGACGAAACTGCTACAAATAATTTGACCACTATAATAATTCCTTTAGGTTATTCGTATTTCAACCAATGGTACAGAATAACAAACCCTGTCACTGGCGTTTTTGCATTTTACTGCTGGATGTTTAGAAAGTTTTTCTTCAAAACATTGTTCGTGAAAAATTAATTTGAATATCGTAAAACCGATCAACGGGCTTTCTGTTTATCCTCCACGATGAGCGTTACGAAATCAGTCAATGATTTTCAAGCCCTCCAACAGGCACAGAAAATATCCTCATACTGTACATCCACTTAATACTTAACGTCCAGAGGTGTGGTATTCTCATGAAGTGAAGACGCAAGATAACAAATCGAACATCAAAGACTTTATTTCGGAAACGCCCCTGAACAAAACAACTTATTTAAAATATACATCAACTATAATGTATAGCTCCAAAGTAGTGAAACACAACCCACCGCATGTGTGGCCTTCTGATCAAAACGATAACACCACCTTATTCTCTAAATATGGCCAATTAATTTTTGTATCATCCAGTGGTCGTTTACCTGTGTTGAATACCTTTGTAGAAAGTTTTCTCGATACACTTTTTTCTACTTATCGTGATAACGAGATAGACCAATATGGCAGGTTTGGATGTAATCTCGAGTGATGTTTTAATATGCTTTCGGAAAGTGCTACCTGGACACACTTAGTCTACGTTATTCATAGCATAAGGTGATTAAATGTTCTTCGTTGAGAACATCGGAATGCCGCTACACAAAGAAAACCGCTTAGTACTGAAGGCTACTTGCAGCAATGAAGTTGATGATGTCTTTTTTCAATCAATTGGATATTATTCTGTTGAGAACACCTATTGAATATTATCACGCAATATACTCTGGAATCTAAGTTTACTATTGAATAGGACAGTTTCTCTTCTAAGAAAATTAATCCGGATGCATTTATTTGTGTTAGCTGTTGGAAACTCATGAGTCCAAAAGGAATCACTGAATGGTTTGTACCGGATTATTCACTATAAATTACTCACCCCTTATCATCGTTATTATTGCCTATAGAAAAAATAAGTTGCAGGTAAAAGTTGTGTGGTTATGACTGAATTTTGATAAAATGCAATCAAAAATACAGTATAGCGTGCATATTTTGGGGGAAATTGGGATACCCTGTACATTACTGAATAATGATCTTTTCTTCCTGATTTGAAAAATATACCATATGTTACCCCTATCTTATACCGTTTATGAGTTATTAAACGTCGAATAACTTAGTTAGACTAGTTGTTACTATTTATTTATTTATTTGGTATATATATCCAGCAGGCCGAAGCCCAATTACAGGAGTACTTAAAAAATATTACATGTGGTTGACTTACAGGTTATAGGTTAGTCAGAAACAAAACTGGAAACGGTTTGTCTGAATTGAGTCCGAGTAAGAAAAAAAATGTCAACTGAGCCTAGCTTATTATAATTTCTGCTCATTGAGTTTATTGGTGAATGAAAGTGATGTTGTGTATTAGGTACATTGAAGTGGAATGTATTGTGATACCGAGAAGATTGTCGTGGTATATTGAAGTTGATTAACGAAAGTAATGTCAAAGAATCTATGGTGTTATGTATAATTTTGTACATGAATAGTAGATCATTGATTTCTCTTCTTTTTCTTAATGACTGTGTCTTAAACTCGCTCAACAGGAGATTATAATTGTAATTTCTTTCAGGGTAACGTTTATATTTTTTAGAAAATAAATATTTTAGGAACTTTCGTTGAACCATTTCAATTGCCGAAATTGTTTGTTGGTGGTACGGGTTCCATATTTGACTGCAGTATTCCAGTTTGGTTCTAATTGAGGTATAGTACAATTGACAGAGTGCATTCAACGATATAAATTCACTACAAGTACGAATTAAAAAACCTAATGATTTCATGCCTTTGGAAATTATTGTTTCATAATGATTTGTAAAGGTTAGTTTACAGTCGTATGTGACACCCCGATCCTCATGTTGTGTGACTCGTGACAGTAACTCCTCGTGAATGGTATAATTGTACATTGAAGGAAGTTTTTTCGTGAATAGGTCATAATTTTACATTTACTGACATCAAGAGATAGTTTATTTACTGTACACCAGTCTTCCAACGACTTCAGGTCATTTTGTAGTGAAATAGAGTCTGTTAGGTCCTCAATCCGTCTGAATAGTTTCATATCATCAGCAAATACCAGGGTATCTGATTCAATTTCAGTGCAGATATCATTTACAAATAGCAGAAAGAGTAGGGGTCCCAGGTTTGAGCCCTGTGGTACACCAGATGTTGCCGTGAACTCATAGGATTTCACTCCTTCATAGTCAACGTAGAGTTTGCGATCTATCAAATACGTTTTTAAGATATTAATGAGATTCTCAGAGGAACCAAAAGATATTAGTTTGTCTAGAAGCCTGTTGTGCGATACGCGATCGAACGCCTTACTAAAATCTGTGTAGATTACATCTACCTGAGATCTTGAATCGAGTGCTTCGGATACAAATTCTGTAAATATACACAGAATTGTCGAAGTGCTACGACCTTTCATGAAACCGTGTTGGTGTTGGGAAATGAGATGGCAAGTGTGAGCATACATCAGGTCGGCCACAATTATCTCGAATAATTTTGAGAGGGCAGAAATCAGTGCAATAGGTCTATAGTTTGTGACCTCTGTTGGTTTGCCTGTTTTGAAAAAGGAATCCATAATTGTTGTGGATCAGCGATCTCTATCCCATTGTAGTTCATTTTGCCTGGTATGCGAGATTTTTGCTTTTTCAAATTAATGTAATTCCAAAAATTTTGAGGATTGGATTTTATAGTCGTTTCTGATTTTTTGATAAAAGATCGATAAGCCTCAGCAATCTCAGATTTTATAGATTTCCTTAAATTTTTTATTCGGGATAGGTAGAAGTTTAGTTTATGTTTGCGATACATTCCCAAATAATGATTTTTTGATTTCAATTATGTTTTGGGTAAACTATTAATACATATCCTATAAAAGCTAACATTTTTAAAGTAAGTTATGAAAATGACAACTATATTATGTTTGTTTAGTGATATCTCTTCAATGGAATAATGTAGGATTTCTCATCAGAGAGGTGAGGGTTATAACATATTTATGGCTTACTTAAGATAGTTGAGGTTATATCATTGTTTTGTTCTAATTAAAAGATAACCAAATTCAGGATTAAGCATTTCTGTTTCATTTTAGAGCATTCCAAGGACACTCTTCATCTGTAACGAATATGTTGTAATGTCCAAATAGAGCCAGTGTGGCAAGGTGGTGTCATTTTATACCCCTGGGACAAGAACAAGTGGCAGAGGTAATATCAGATGATTCACACAGTGTGATCTACAATATAAATATGTTCATTATGTGTCTTATCTCTCGTGCTAGTATGTGTTTCTCCTCTGATAATAATTACAACAGCATCAAATCGCATTGTTTTGAAATGGTTGGATTCCAATGCAATTTTATTATCATTTTCCAGAAACTGGTTGATGCTAGAAAGCTTTAAAACGTGTTTTGAAGTCATTCTAACTTATAATTCTGAAAATGAAACGAAATATGTGAGCAAAACATACAGAATAACAATCCAAACAAAACAATGACATAACCTCAACTCTTTCAAATGAGTCATATATATGTTATAATCCTTACCTTTCTACAAAATATGAAGGGAAGTTCTAAATTTGGCCCTACTTCAAAAAACTAGTATTATATCTATGATGTCCAAACACCCTGGTGCTTGAACTGATTCGATATTGTTCAGATTTTCGAGGGAACACCACCTGTTGCTTCAAGAGCTTCAATATCTGTGGTAGATGGCGCCGTCCAAAAATGTTTTATTTATATCCTTAATGTCAAAATTTAATTTTTGACATCTGCATCTGCAGCATCTTGTATGAAATTATTTTCTATCTTGTCTAATCTTGCATATCTCATTTTTTAGTTCGTTCTTTCGAAAATTACGTCGTTTATTAGTGCGTAAGGATGTATTGAATTTCAAGCAGTGTAGTGTGTAAGGGTACTTTTTGTAAAATGGGCCCCTTTTGCATTTTGTGTGGACAGTCTAAAGCCGCAGATTCGAATATACACCTGTGTTCATTACCAGAGGTAAGTACAAATCTTGACGAATTAACTAAAAATTATATTTTCATAGTCCATCATATTGTATGCATTGAATTTAAAATTTTCTGGCAATTTCATTTCCAATTCTCCGCCTGTCGAAAGAACTATATTTTCTGGTGGAATGATTTTGAAATATTCTAGTGGCACCACAATAATATAAACGTGGTTGTACATTGAGATAAACCCAAATAAGTACCCACTATTATAAACATAAGCATTCAGTTAACCTCAAACTCAAATGGTACAAAATACGAAAAAGAACACGATGCTTCCTCCGTGCAATATTCGGGGGCTTCTAATTCCAGCTATGCTATTGGTCAAATTTGGCAGATGTCAGATGGCAGAGCTAAAATTAGAACCCGCGAACAGTTCGCCTCAAAAAGAAAGCTGAGGATATAAATATACCCTCTGTGGTCTGTTGTTATAGTTCGCTGAATTAAAACTGAAATGAAATTGGCGCCATCTGAAACGCTAGTAACCTCTATTATAAGTAGGCCAAGTTGATCCCAAACTTGTACAGGTATAAGTGCAAGCAAGACATCTCAATTATATCCATACTCATTTATGACACAATCATGAGTAAACTGAAAAATTTGAATTTCTTATGAACATTTAACATACATTTGCATTTTCGGACGAAAGGTTCATGAGCTCATCTCTTTTGTGACGTCAGACTCAAGTAGTCCATTGGGAATGGACCCTTGAATAACTTCAACTAAATGCTCGGTTGGCAACTGTGATAGTTTTTGATCCTCAACTACAGTCTAATCTCAAATATTCAATTTTAGCAGATACTGTGAAGCTAGGCCATATTTTCTAGCCTGCAATGCTTTTGGAAATCAGGGGCTGGCTTTTCGCAGGATAAAGATAGGAAGAGGTGGTAGGCTGGCATTTTCAACTGAGATCAATGTTCAACGTCATTCAAGTTTCATTTATTTATGATACACCATGTTTTCAGCGGTGCGTATACTTTTACTGCCATTTTATACCCTACGCTATAAAAATACCTCACATAAAAATTGGAGTAGGTCGAGACGGAACTCGTAAATCTATTATTCACTTTCGCGAACAGAAATACCAGTGGTCAATATTTTCCAGTAGTACTTTATATATGAGTTCTGCAAACAGTCAATCTTAATTCACAAATATACCGAATTCCTCACTCGAATTCTAATTATAATTCCTAATATAAACAACAGAATTATAGTAGTCATTATTTATGAGTCGATGAATATTAGTAAACATGAACTCTAGACCACGCAGGATGCTTTCCAGCCACTATTTTTCAAGTTCCCAGCCGAAGTATACTAATCTACAATGATAGCCTAAACATTCGTATGATATTGGAATTTTGCTAACCTACATTCAAGATCAAAATCATTGATTCGAGACGAACTTTTCATTGCTGGATGTGAGAACTTCTTCGCAAAAAAAGATTCCATTGTAAAAAAAATATCAAGCATATTTCCCAAGATATATCTACTATAACACTGCAATCAATGTTAAGGGTTTGTGGGACTTTGTTTGCGTTTAATTGAAAGCGGAAAGTTGTGAAATTCAATCAGTTTTTGAATAAGTATAAAGTCATAGACCGGGAGCCCATAACACTTTTTTTATGTATCATATCTTACCGCTCATAACTATCTTAAAGTATTAGTCTACTCGACAAGTTGAAAATGGTCTAAGATAGATATACTGCTCTTAAAATTATGTGTGATAGCTCATTGGATCCAGAAAAACCCCTAGAAAAATGTGCCAAAAACGTGTATTAGCACAAAAAAAATTGCAAAAGTTATAAACAATTGAAGATGAAAAAAAAATGGCATTTGGTTTTTTGCCAATATTCCATAAACTATTGATATTTAAGAAATTTCAAAAAAAGATTCTGAAAGAAGAGGAAATTTCCTAGCTTTCGGAACTCTATCTCCATCATTTATAATTTTAATTTCACACTGAAAATGGGTCTCCGAGCGACATTTTTAGGTTGCGCGCGCGTCGTCAAAAGCGAGTACGACACATTAATTAATTTATTTAAGGCATTATTTTTTTTTTTATTTGAAAAAATTATGGTGTATTCGGAACACTATAAATAATTCATTCCCGTTGGAAATTTTACTTAAAGTTGATTTTTCAACAAGTTAAACGATTGTTAACTAACAAAATTTTCTCGAACTTCTGTCTTAATTGTAAATGAAAACAAATGTTTAAATAATTGTCGTAAAAATTTTTCGCTTCGTAGAGCCTTTCTTATATACACACTCAACAATATCACGCCATAAAAGTTAAAAAAATATCCATACTTTGTTAATAATAATTTTTGTACTTGAACAAAAACTAAAAAATCCAAGTAATGTTGTTAAAATTTTTTTTTTCACAACTTCATTATATTACAAATATAATGATTTAAAAAAATCCCTAATAACAATTTTCAATTGTTTATAGTCGTTTTTTATATTTCCATTGTTTAAATGAGAAGTTGGGAAATTATTTTTTTTCTAAAAATCATAATTGACAGTCTTCCATGAAGTAACAGAAATTTTTTTTTATCAACAATTCCATTGTTTATTAACTTATTATTTTGTTATAAACAAATTTTTAACTTTGTTAGATTTTTTTTCTGAAACTTCCAAAATCAACAAAAACAACCATATATAACAAAGTATAGAAAAAAAAATCATAATTTTTCCCAATTCCAATTCCCAAAGTACAATAAAAAATGTTTTTTCTATACTTTTTTATATATGGTTGTTTTTGTAAAGTTTCAGAAAAAAAATTAAAGTAAAGTAAAGTAAAAAATTTGTTTATAACAAATTGGTAAGTTAATAAACAATGGAATTGTTGATAAAAAAAAATATTTTCAGTCACCTTATAGAAGACTGTCGATAACTAAAAAAAAAATTAAAAATTGTAAATTTTTAAAAAAAATATTATAATTTATTATAAAAAATTATTAAAAATGGTGGGTAATTTTTTTTTTGCGAATCAATTCATATCTTGTATCGATTAAAAAAACGATAATATGATGATTGAGAAAAAAAATGTTTTTTTAACAACATTACTTGGATTTTTTAGTTTTTGTTCAAGTACAAAAATTATTATAAACAAAGTATGAATATTATTTTAACTTTTATGGCGTGATCTTGTTGAGTATGCATATAAAAAAGGCTCTACGAAGCGAAACATCTTCACGACAATTATTTAAACATTTTTTTTCATTTACAATTAAGACAGAAGTTCGAGAAAATGTTGTTAGTTAACAATCGTTTAACTTGTTGAAAAATCAACTTTGAGTAAAATTTCCAACGGAATTGAATAACTTATAGTCTTCCATACACCATAATTTTTTCAAATTTTTTAAGAAATATTTAATACCTTAAATAAATTAATTAATGTGTCGTACTCGCTTTTGACGCTGCGCGAGCAACCTAAAAATGTCGCTCGGAGACCCATTTTCAGCGTTAAATTAAAATTATAAATAATGGAGATAGAGTTCTGAGAGCACAGAGTTTTTCTCCCCTTTCAGAATATTTCTCTGAAATTTCACAAATATCAATAGTTTATGAAATATTGGCAAAAAACGAAATGCCATTTTTTTTTCATCTTCAATTGTTTATAACTTTTGCAATTTTTGATGTGCTAATACACGCTTTTGGCACATTTTTCTAGGCGTTATTCCGGATCCAATGAGTTGTCACACATAATTTTAAGAGCAGTATCTCTATTCTAGACCATTTTCAACTTGTCGAGTAGCTGCAATCAAGCCATAGTTTATGTGAGACCGTATAACCACAAAATATTATTTCAACTATCATTTTGGCGAATATGAATGATATTATTGACTCTTACCTTGCTCAATTTTTCAGTGTCTATTAGAATGAATAAACTGGTAGCATACCTGAAATACAGAAAATAAATTTGGTTATTTTTGTGAACAGTTTTCATATATATGAAATTGAAATAAGCCATACTTTTCATGGATCAAAGGAAAAATTACATTGAAATTATCAACAATAGAAAATATAAGTGTTAGCGCTGGCACCACACATTGGTACCAAACATTGGCACAACACAACGAGCATCGTGAGACCTGTGTGAAAACAGCAGCTAAAAGATAGCAGCCAATTTGCCGAAGATTGCCGAACGATCAGTGGCGTCGGACTTAAAATTTATTTGGGGTTCAGCGAAGATGTAAAAAGTATTATCCTCATTTTCTCCTTCACAAGACGGAAAATCGTAAAATACTTATGAAATACTTTAAGAATGATTCCCAATACCTTTCAATCCAAAAAATTATAGTTCTGCATCATGGTGGGATTATAATGTGCCAAGCTGAAAACTGTCTCAACGAAAGTGGAAACATATTATTCTTCCTTATACATAGAATCATTTCGTGTGAAAAAATTTGCATTACTTGCAGAGGGGGTGAAATACCAACCCCAATTGAAAAAAACGATTTCGGGGTTAAAACCTAAAATTGCCTCAACGTAAGTATCCACAGATCATTCTTGACGATGCAGAGAATCATTTGGTGTGGAAAAAAATTCTTGCATACCTTGCAGAGGGGGTGAAATACCAACCCCAATTAAAAAAAAACTATTTCGGGGTTAAAACCTGAAACTGCCTCAACGTAAGTATCCACAGATCATTCTTGACGATGCAGAGAATCATTTCTACACCAAATGATTCTCTGCACCGTCAAGAATGATCTGTGAATACTTTTGTTGAGGCAGTTTCAGGTCTTACCCCCGAAATCGATTGTTAAAAAATGGGGGTTGGTATTTCACCCTCTGCAATATGCAGAATTTTTCCACACATAGATTCTCCATCGTCAAAATCTGTGATACTCGTTAGACAGTTAAGGTCTCAACCAAGAACTCGTTTTTTTTATTGGGGTTGGTATTTGACCCCCTCTGCAAGTAATGCAAGAATTTTTTTCAACGCCAAATGATTCTCTGCATCGTCAAGAATGATCTGTGGATACTTACGTTGAGGCAGTTTCAGGTTTTAACCCCGAAATCGTTTTTTTTTAATTGGGGTTGGTATTTCACCTCCTCTGCAAGTAATCCAAGAATTTTTTTCCACACCAAATGATTCTCTGCATCGTCAAGAATGATCTGTGGATACTTACGTTGAGGCAGTTTCAGGTTTTAACCCCGAAATCGTTTTTTTTTTAATTGGGGTTGGTATTTCACCCCCTTTGCAAGTAATGCAAGAATTTTTTTCAACGCCAATTGATTCTCTGCATTGTCAAAAATGATCTGTTATCACTTTCGTTGGGGCAGTTTTGGGTCTTAACCCCGAAATGTTTTTTTTTAATTGGGGTTGGTATTTTACCCTCTCTGCAAGTAATGCAGATTTTTTCACACGAAATGATTCTATGTATAAGGAAGAATAATATGTTTCCACTTTCGTTGAGACAGTTTTCAGCTTGGCACATTATAATCCCACCATGATGCAGAATTATCATTTTTTGGATTAAAAGGTATTGGGAATCATTCTTGAAGTAATTCATAAGTATTTCACGATTTTCCGTCTTGTGAAGGAGAAAATGAGGATAATACTTTTTACATCTTCGCTGAACCCCAAATAAATTTTAAGTCCGACGCCACTGATCGTTCGGCAAACTTCGGCAAATTGGCTGCTATCTTTTAGCTGCTGTTTTCACACAGGTCATCGTGTGGTAGGTCGTGAATATACTCGTAGCGTTGGTGTTCCTGCCAACGTTGGAAGTTTTCAGTCTTTTCTCGGTTTTGCAACGCAAAAGTGTTGCCAAACAGTCCAATAGCCTATATAGTGAGTACATTGAAAGTTTCAACAGAATAATGTCCTTGATTAAATTAATTGAATAGTTTGGAGCTCTATCAAGCAGAACAACTTTTATGGAACCCAATGGTTGAAGGACATATAAAGATAGACAGGGTGTTGCTGATTCATGGCCTCGTCTCCAGATAAGTTTGGGTAAGTGGCCGAATTTATTTTCTTGATGTCAGGGATACGATCATATGAAAAAATACTTGCATTATTTGTCATATTCAGATTCTACAGTGTTGTTATCACCTTGGTCTCTCATAGGTGCTTCTATAGCTATCTCACTATCGATATCCTAGGAGTAAAATATACCTCTGTCATATGAGAGAAAAACAAACCCTAATCATCATAGCAGGTACTACATCAGCTCGATGTTCTATACTTACTTTTCTGGGATTTTTTAGCGGTGTTATCACCAAAGCCTATTAATAATTCGGATATTCAGGATGTTCGACATTTAACTTTTGCAGGTTTTCTTATGAAAATAGATTTGTGTCAATTATTATTTAACTATTTGTGCATTTACTCATCAGTAAAATAACGCGAGCATATCTGGGTTTAGTTCCATATAAATCTTCTCCATTGATTGATTTGATTCATTTCTGTTACCGTTTCATAGATAATGCGTTAAGCTTCGATGTATATATGTGATGCATTTCACCAGGAATCATGAAACACTAGCAATGTTGCAGAGTTGTTGACTGTCTATGTACTGCGTTAGCCATCTTGAATGTATTTTTACAGCAATTCGGAGTACTCTATAACTATTCCCAACAAATATTCCATTCTTAGACCGTCTAGTGATATATACCAAGACCGTAATATACCAATTTCAACGGCGAGTTTTGTGGATTTGTAATTTTTCGACTTTCATATAGGCGATTATTGGTAAAATGATCCATTTCAAAGACTTCTGTATTCTGTTAGGAAAGATGACTCCTTTGAAAACACCCTATTCAATCTCACAATACGAAAATATACAATAACAAGAGTTGATTCAACGTGCCATAACAAATTCCCCCATAAAAAAATAATGCTAAACTGCTGAAACAGTATAGGAAAAATACAGAGCAGGAGAAATGGAGCGCATTAATAAAATCGTGAATAGATGACTCCTAAAGAGCGGGTTGTATCACCTCTGATCATATTTGGTTTTGCTAACTGCAGGTTCTCTCTCTTTTCATTGCCATGATCTAGAAAGAGATAAAAACTTGTAGTTAACCTTTACCAAAGGATGACCAGACGTGTTACAACCCGCCCTAAGTGTTACATATTCACTGTGTGTATTAGGCTGGAGGGTATATGTAGATGAAACTATTATAGCATTCATGCTGGCAGGAGTAGGTTATAATCCTGGTAATCGTAGTGGCAACGAATACGGTTGGGTGGTATCACAACATTCATATAATAACAATGAGCCCTCACTATTACTGTATCGATTGCAAAAATAGTACCAGAAATAGTACGTGTACATTTTATTCATTTCCAACGGCATCACATAAGCTGCAGCAAAGAGATAAGTGTTCTGTTATTCCACGATATTTCAATCTCTAATTTCAGATGTTTTCCGTTTTCCATTTGATCGCCTAGAAATGGACAGTAAAAGCATTGTTTTAAGAGGAAGAAGATTCTCTTCAAACAATGATAAAAGTATAACCAAGTTCCGGGGGATGGTGCTGAGCCGGTGATAAAAAGCAAATAGCGACTTAAACTGCGAGATCCGTAACTGATAAGCCTTATGAACAGGGGCAGAGATACTTTTGATGCTTTTCAGAATTGTCAGGACGAAGATGAGTACCTCGCAGAGGATTTGTATATTAATTTTCCCGAACTGGTTTCGGTTACAATAGCAATGGGCCTTACATGTGGACTAATGTTGAATGTAACTTAAAGTACTAAGAGTGAACATCGTTACTTGTACTTTATAAGCATTGGCCACGTTTATACCGTGCCTTGGTATGCAGACTAATGATTATATTCCAACCAAATTCTGTTAGTCAGTGTGGTATAAACTGTGCACTTGGTCAAATAACTAGCTTGGTTTGGTACCAGCAATTTGTTGTGTACCAGACTATAATACTAAGTTGACTAAGATGGTCTAAACAGTATGATAAATTTTATCAACCGTGACTGTAAATTTTAGTTTGAAAGATTTCTTAGCGTTCTGTTGTGGTCATCGCACTGGCTGATTGAACCGAATGGAAACAGTGGTCATGAAAAATAGAGCGAGAGAGAGTTAGTGAAAAATATATTTTGTTATTCCTAACCATAGTTTCCGCATCATTACCTCGGAAATTGATTTATATATTTTTGTTAGTATTTTTTATATAAAATGAGTTGCTGCAGTTCAAAACCTTCTATAAAAAAGTCCAAAGGTATTAATTGGAAAGATGAAGAAACCAGTGCGTTTTTCCAAATATTTTTGGACAAGAAAATTATATCAATTTTGTATCGCAAAAAATTTAAACACCTAGACATTCACAAGAGCCTTGAAGAAAACATGCTGAACAAATGCAATTCAGAATGACTGAACCTGAGCTCGCTGCCATCCAGACATTGACAGATGACACAATTCCGAATTATATAGCAGAGTTTCAAACCTTTCTCTTGGTTACATGACTAAATAAATACAAAACCAGAACCAAGTTGGTTAATTATTCATTAATTAATCATTTGACAAAACACGATGTAAATAAACGATCACTCAAACATTTAGTTTGAATTTGGTCGCATACACTTGGTAAGGTTACCAAATTCACATACAGTATAAACGTGGCCATTGTGCAATATTTTTTTGACAATTATACGTGTTAGAAAGTGTTGAACGTGTTAGTATTGTTTAGGGACCGTTCCACTTTCTCACAACCTTGCAAGGGTAAAAGTGGGATCCCATATGCAACTAAAATTGTGAACCTCATTCCTTTTCTGATTATCATATTATTTGAGAATTCCATTAAATAGTTTTGCGTTGAATCTGATGTTATTTAGTGGTTTCTCGTCAGGTTAGCTAGCCAGGGTTATATGGGTACTTTTTTTAATTTGTTAAACTACTTGGCGCCCTTACTTTTTTATGTTCTCAATACTTCATGAACCTGCGACCTTAATAAACTAGCACACATTACTCGCCGTACCTGAAAATACACAGAAGTAACATTACTCCATGATATTCAAAATATCTATAACTTGATATGCATAACCTTCAAATACGGTGAACTTTGACAGAAAAAAACTTGCGATTCATCTGGAACTAGTAGTGAGCACCAAATTGTTACATCGTGGTGGATACTTTAAAAATTGTTGAAAAATTTTTATTTGCACATTGTGTATTGGAAATAAACCAGGAAATTTCAGCTATCGAGTCACTAGAGGGCATTACCAGTCTTGCTCACAGCGAATAAACGGTGGTAACCTCAGGGTGTCACCGAGAGGCAGCCGACAAATTATTATATTGGTGGATAGTGCGTCCTCCAATAGTAGTCTAGTCAACAAGTGCTTTTTGAACCAACTTTTTTCAGCAGTCTCCGAAAATTATGATCGAGGTGTCATTCGATTCGGAATGACATCTAGATGATTTTTGAAAAAAATAAGTTCCGCTTGCAAAAATTGTAAAAGTTATTAAAAATTAACTAAAAAAAAGGGGGGCTTTGTTTTTTTGCAAATATCTCAAAAACTAATAAAGATTTTTCAAATCTGAGAAAAGATTCAAAAAGAGGAGGAAATTTCCTAAAGAAAGTCTCGATTCCCAGAATTGTAGGATCAATATTTATGATTTCCCCAGAGGGATGAAAATACGGCCGAAAACGGGTACTCTGGCTTGGGCAAGCCGCGCCCACTTTGGACACTTTAACAATAAAAATTATTTAAGCATACTAAATATGAAAATAAAGAATTGAAATAATTCAGACACTAACTGAACAGATGCATGAACAATAATCCGCTCGAAAAACAATTTCATCACAATTTTTCAATTAGTCATTCAATAGTTAATTAATAATTTTTTTCTGCTTGAACATGAACATTGCAAGTGTGATAATTGTTAAACTATAAATTTAAGATTTTTTTCCTCTCTTGGAGCAATTCTTGAAAGGCTCCAGAATAGAACCCTGTTGGTAAAATTAAAAAAAATTCATTTTTCAGTTTTTTATTAATAATTTTCGTTGTTGCAAAATTAAATACTTAAATTAATCATTGAAAAAAAAATATTATCAACGATCCGTTTTTATAATATCAGAAACTGCATATAAATAATTTTTAAAATTGTTTATCTCTAATTGTTTAAAAAATTGTTATAAACAAATGCGTTGTTTATAAGATAATTGGAATTTTTTTCATGGAATTTTGATCTTTGATACGAATAATGATTTTTAAAGAAAAATTGTTCCATAATTTTTTTTTTTATTGCTTAAAAACGCATTTGTTAATTAACAATTATTTTCTCCAACTTCTAATTAATATTAAGGAACCATTTTTTCTTTAAAAATCAATATTTGTTTTTCTTTTTGATTTTTTTTTAAAAATTTTTTTTTTTATTTTTTTTATAATTTTTTTTTTTAATTTTAGATAATGAAAATACTTGGAACACATTTATTCTCCATTAGATAAAGAACAAATTTAGCTGAAAGTTCAGTTGTTACTTATTTATTTATTAAATTTATAACAATTGTTGATGAAAAATACTTAGGGAGAATTTTTTTTTGCTTTAATGCTCAAAAATCTTATCAACTATTAAAAAGATGACTACCTCATTCAAGTATCTTATTAATTATTGTTCATTACTCAACATTTTTACCTTTTACATTTTAATATCACTTAACTATACTAGGAAAATTCACAAAAATCTAGATTTTTATTTTCAGGTTCTGTTTCTTTAATGTTTGTGAAAGTTTATGAATGGCAATCTTTATTTTTTTTCTTTGAAATATTATTGAGACAATAGAGTCTCTAATAAGTACATAGTAATATTCAGAGTTCGAAGTATAATTAAGTGATATTAAAATGTAAAAGGTAAAAATGTTGAGTAATGAACAATAATTGATGAAATACTTGAATGAGGTAGTCATATTTTTAATAGTTGATAAGATTTTTAAGCATTGAAGCAAAAAAAAATTTCTCCCCAAGTATTTTTCATCAACAGCTGCTATAAATTTAATAAATAAATAAGTAACAACTGAACTTTTCAGCTAAATTTGTTCTTTATCTAATGGAGAATGAATAAGTCTGAGGTATTTTCATCGTATCTCAATTAGTCTATAAATTATAATCATTTTAAGGATGAAAAACCGGGTAAGAATGACGAAGTTACAGAGAACTTATATTTGAAAATAAAAAAAATAATGAAAAAAAATAACATGTCTGTTTTTGTGATAGAAAGTAGAATAGAAAAAAAAATAAGGTAAAAATGTATTTGTTTATAACCAATTGTTTATTGCACAAACAATGAAAAATTAAATAAAATGAAATCTTTTTTTATATTAAAAAGAAAAACATATAATGATTTTCGAAGAAAAAATGGTTCCTTAATTAATTAGAAGTTGGAAAAATAATTGTTAATTAACAAATGCGTTTTTAGGCAATAATTTTTTTTTTATGGAACAATTTTTTTTTGTTAAATCATTATTTGTATCAAAGATTGAAATTCCACAAAAAAAAATAATTATCTTATAAACGACGCATTTGTTTATAACAATTTTTCAAACAATTAGAGATGAAAATTTGTAAAAATTATTTCTATGCAGTTTCTGATAACATGAAAACGGATCGTTAATAATATTTGAAAAAAAACATTTTTTTCAGTGATTAATTTAAGTATTTAATTTTGCAACAACAAAAATTATTCATAAAAAACTGAAAAATTAAAAAAAAATATTTTTCCAACGGGGTTCTATTCTGAAGCCTTTCAAGAATTGCTCCGAAAGAGGAAAACAATCTTAAATTTATAGTTTAACAATTATCACACTTGCAACGTTCATGTTCAAGCAGAAAAAAATTATTAATTAACTATTGAATAACTAATTGAAAAATTGTGAAAAAAATTTTTCTCGAACGGATTATTGTTTATTCATCTGTTTAATTAGTGTCTGAATTTTTTCAATTCTTTATTTTCATATTTAGTATGCTTAAATAATTTTTATTGTTAAAGTGTCCAAAGTGGGCGCGGCTTGCCCAAGCCAGAGTACCCGTTTTCGGTCGTATTTTCAACCCTCTGGGAAAATTATAAATATCAATCCTACAATTCCGAAAATCAAGAATTTTTTCAGGAAATTTCCTCTTCTTCTTGAATCTTTTTTCAGATTTGAAAAATCTTCATTAGTTTTTGAGACATTTGCAAAAAACCAAAGCCCCCTTTGTTTTTCAGGTAATCGTTAATAACTTTTACAATTTTTGCAAGCGGAACTTCATTTTTTTCAAAAATCATCTAGATGTCATTCCGAATCGAATGACACCTCGATCATAATTTTCGGAGACTGCTGAAAAAAGTTGGTTCAAAAAGCACTTGTTGACTAGACTATAGGGGACAAAGGTTTATATAACTGTTGAATTGTGTACATTGACATATAAAGGAATATTTAATACTCAAAATTCACTCAAATTCACGAAAAACTATTTCCCATGAGGAACGGTCTTTGGTTATTGCAGTGTAACTAACCCACGCGGACATATTCATTGGGAATCCTTTCCCTCAGCTAATATAATATTACTTCTCAAACCGAATGAGTGAAGAGAAACTCGTAACTTATTAATGGGTGAGAAACCCTCTGGAAACGGAGAACATAAAAGCACTTAAGAGTTCACACACCACACTTCATCAGAGGTTACTTTATTAGATTGAATAATCTTTATTTTTAGTAAGGCAATTGGTACAGCCTTTAATGTGCGGTTTTATGATTGCCCAAATGATGAAACCTCTGCTGAATGATGTTTGTATATGGAGTGAACATCGATTGATCAATATTTGTTTATTATTCCAGGAGGTTTATTTCGGCGCTACGTCGTGGCCCACGAACATAAAATGGTTATGACGAATATCAGACGCGAGATTCGTGTATTTATAGGATAAATCGAGATTTACCCATGTCTATACGATAGACATCAGAATTGTTGATCTACAGGGAAAACGTGTCTTCGCTTTGAAAAAATCATGTACTTCTATTTTGTTATCATATATGATTGGTATGGGTGGCATTTGGTATTTGAATATCAGAAAAACTCGAATAGTCTTTAGTGAAAGATAAACGCCATGTGAAGTGGAATAAATAGAAAAATCGAATTAAACGGTTTTCTTCACATAAAAGATTCAATATAAATTGAACCAGAAAATGGTAGATCTCAGGTGAAAAACAACTACTTTCCTGGCAAATACCACGCAGAACGTTGAATGATATTCACCTGAAAATCCATGCATACCTCCATATAAATGGACATTGAATGCAAATGTTTCTTTCTGATAAGCTCGATTATGTTTAATTTATGTCGTGTTCACCTAACAATCCGCATAACGGTTTCAGGCTTTTTTGGCCCTCATCAGTACGGAGTAGTCAACCAGCCAAAGGTCCGAAGAGCTCTGGCTGAAGCGAGACACAACATAACCAGAACCATCATCGAGTCTATAACACCTATAGGTACGCCGGAAAAGAAAACTTTTAACTGGCGGTACCTAGTGACAGAAAGAAACACTCCGAAAATCTCCCACCTCGATAGGTTTCTAAATAAAGATTCCTTCTCAGTAGGAATGGCAAGCCCGACTAGCATATAGTGAAAGATAAACGCCATGTGAAGTGGAATAAATAGAAAAATCGAATTAAACGGTTTTCTTCACATAAAAGATTCAATATAAATTGAACCAGAAAATGGTAGATCTCGGGTGAAAAACAACTACTTTCCTGGCAAATACCACGCAGAACGTTGAATGATATCCACCTGAAAATCCATGCATACCTCCATATAAATCGACATTGAATGCAAATGTTTCTTTCTGATAAGCTCGATTATGTTTAATTTATGTCGTGTTCACCTAACAATCCGCATACTGGTTTCAGGCTTTTTTGGCCCTCATCAGTACGGAGTAGTCAGTTTCATTCAACGTTCTGCGTGGTATTTGCCAGGAAAGTAGTTGTTTTTCACCTGGGATCTACCATTTTCTGGTTCAATTTATATTGAATCTTTTATATGAAGAAAACCGTTTAATTCGATTTTTCGGATAGTCTTGTTCAATGCTTCAATGAAGGAGAATATGTGGGAATAAAAACAGGGACAAGTACTTTCATATTGATTAAAAAATTCCGTATGTATGGTAGTCCTTCTAAAATACTATGTTTCTGATAGTGCGAAAAGAATTCATTGTTATCTTTTTGAACTAGGATCCTATTTTATATGGGAAAATTTTATAATATGGAATCTTTTAATAGTTGTTGTAAAAACCAAAAATCTCTATACAATTATTGGCAACCTTTCACACTAATGATCAATTATCACGAAAAAAAATTACATGCGGTACTCATTGTGTTGAGAATATTCAATGAAATATTCACATTAGATGTTTTCATACCTTACGAAAAAAATAACATATACAATAAATAACGAATATTTAATAAAAAGAACGCGTACAGAAGTGAAACTTCTTTAAAGTTGTTTTTTTGTCATGTTGTGTTTTCGTGTTCTATTGTATTTAGGTCGCGTTTATTCCTGTGTAGATTGATTAGGATATAATAAAAAAATTATTGTATCAAGTCGAAGCATTTCGCCTCTCTATATAGTTCATCTCTAGGATATCTTTACGATCCCTTGAATTTTATTTTTAGGAATCTTTTTTGTAAAATTTCAATTTTTTTCAAGTGGATATCTGCTATGCCACCCCACCCTATTATTCCATATTGTTGTCAAGATTCTATTGATGAGTGATATAGAACTTCATATGCTGGGTGTTCAAAATTTTAACCAAATAAATGAATTTCTGGAGCATGTACTTCAGAGTATTGCCGAAGTTCTGAGCGTATATTTCTCATCTCAATGTTATTCCTGAATATTTCATGCCATCTGTGCAAAGGTTTTTCATTAACTATTTTTTTATCTTCAGGCAGACTTCTTTTAGCGTAGTGGAAATTTTCCTATAGTCGTCTGGAGAGGCTAGGAAGACTTTACTACCACCAAATACATTTTTTGCTGGTTTAGTTAATGTAATATTGTTACTTTAACGAGTGAAACGGCATCCACTCGTTTTTTTCCTTAACAATGATCGGAGGAATCTTTTGTTTTTACACGCTTTATATTAGCTTCACTTGTATGTTTGTAACCGTATGTTTGTTTGTGACCGACTCCTTTGGGCGCGATTTTGACCCACTTCCAGACGTACGAATGATTTGAAATTTGGCAGGTGTACATAATTCCGGTAACAATGCATTAAGAAATTTTTGTTTGAAAAAAAAACAAAATGCGGCTTCAATATGGCGTACGAGTTTTGTGATTATGGTCCGATTCGCTTCAAAATTGGTATCTGAGGGTTTTCGTGGTCAGAGATTATGATTCTTTTGTCAAAACTGAAAAATTCAAGATGGCAGATCCACAATGGTAGACGAGTTTTGTGATTATGGTCCGATTCTATTCAAAATTGGTATGTGGGGGTTTTTGGGGTCCAATATTATGATTCTTTTGTGAAAATTGAGAAATTCTAGATGGCGGCTCCAAAATGGCGGACAAGTTTTGTGATTATGGTCCAATTCTATTCAAAATTGGTATTTGGGGGTTTTTGGGGTCGGAGATTATGATTATTTTGTCAAAATTGAAGGGTTTAAGATGGCGACTCCAAAATGGCGGACGACTTTTGTGATTATGTTCCGATTCTATTCAAAATTGGATAATAATAGTTAAAAAAATTAAATAATAATAATAATAGTTTGAAAAACTGAAAAACATGCTTCAATAGAAAACAAAACTAAAAAGTTGAAAATACATGATAGTTTAAAAACTAAAGAACACGCTTTAATAGAAAACTAAACTAAAAAGTAGAAAATAATTTTAAATGAGTTTGAAATGAGAATACAGTGATTAACAACAAATGTATTTCGTCGTAAAAAAGCATGGAGTGCTTTTTGAGATATTTTCATAATGATTCTACTTTTACCAATATCTGTCCATGAAATATTAACAACAATTGACATCAAGTACCCCACGCTTTTTTACGATGAAATAAATTTGTTGTTAATCACTATATTCTCATTTCAGACTCATTTAAAATTATTTTCCAGTTTTTAGTTTTCTATTGAAGCGTGTTCTTTAGTTTCTAAACTATCATTTATTTAAATATTTGTTGTGACAGTCATGTCAGTGGTAAATTGTTCTTGTTGGTGGTTTCCAAGCAATGTGGAAATTGATCTTTTCTCTAATTTTTTGTGACCGGGAGATGTTTGTTGGTTCTATCACCGTTTTCTTTCATTTTTGCCTGAACTACCAAGCAACTTATATAGCATAGTTCTCTCTTCCAAGTATACCTATTTTCCGTTCTTTTTGCAAATTTGACATTGAAATCCAGCCCAAAGGAGTTTCACGTCAAGAATCATTTTGAACAGCGTACGCCCTGCATCACAAACAGCATATGGAATGCTAGGCTTCATCATTAGAAACCCTTTGGAATTTACTTCAATAACCAGTATACAATACATTTCTCCGTAGCGGGCACGGTCTTATAATATAATATTATATTAGTACAGATTAATATACAATTGTGTTTTATATTACAGTAATTTATAATATGCAATATAGAGAATGTTTCGTTATTCAAAATCTACAAACCAATCTCAACTAAATAAATGATTTTTTATTCGTCCAACAATCTCCATGTGACAAGCAACAATGTCTTCATCACTTCATACATATTTCTTCATCCTTATCAACGAAAGACTACACCAAAATGGATTCTGAAAGGCTTGTTGAACAAACACTTTTACACTCACACTATCTGACAGATGTAAATAAATCAGATCGTAGTGTGGGTTCCCATGTTTCGAATTTAGTTGTGCCTTATAGGGACGATCCATTTCGAAAAGTTGACCTATTTCTATGTATGGTCATGCTCGGAACCTTGAGATTGTGATGAGATCTCTGAATGATCAAACGAAAGATAAAATTTGATCTCACCGAAAATGTTCATTTATAAATGCTGGAAAAAAGCCGTCTAGTGCATATTCCGGAGGAGCTAATGAAATAGTGAATAACTGATGGATAATTTTAAGGAGGGCGGATGTTATATATTATATATATATATATATATATATATATATATATATATATATATATATATATATATATATATATATATATATATATATATATATATATATATTATATATATATATATATATATATATATGTATGTATATATATATATATATATATATATATATATATATATGGATGTGTTATTTTAGATTGTATCAGTTTCCACGTCAAATTTGTGATTTAAAAAAAATTCTATTAAAGCATACCAAAGACAATACCTTGAGTAAATTATTTTCAATGTATTCGGTTTATAAAACCACGACACAAGTTTCGGGGTAGAGATAATACTGTATTAGTCACACAATTTTAAAAAATGAAAAATATGCTAGCACGTCAGAAAAGTTTGTTTACTTGATAAGAAGTCCATGTAAAACTCTATAAAGCAAAGATAATTTTGTCTTGATACACGTCTACTTTTACCCGACAATAAAAGTGGAAGCGATACATTGATATAATATGATAAACGAGCTTCTTTCATTCAAGAACTAGTAAGAAGAGGATAGATCAAAAAGTCTCTGTTAGGTAGGTTATTAACCAAGTTAGGTTATGTTCCCTTAAAAAGTGATTGTATTGATTCGGACATGTGTTATATAGTTATAGCGTACTCACTTTCTACTTTTTCTATTATCAATGAGCATTTTTGTAATTATTCATGTTCACTCTGAACTTGTTGTTCTACATTTTTTTTCTGTGGTTAATTTTGTTAATTTCTGATATTCTTTAGCTAATATCATATCAATACATCTTTTTGTTCCGCGAAAGGTTGCCCTATATTATTTATGAGAGCTCCCTGGTAGCCATGTATGTTTTGGGAAAGCCCTGTGAAGTTCTCGAAAAATAATTTAGACGGAATCACGATGGAAATAGGACACACATCATAGTATTCCTATAATGGTTGGTTTTTTTACACGCTTTATATTAGCTTCACTTGTATGTTTGTTTGTTTGTTTGTAACCGACTCCTTCGGGCGCGATTTTGACCCACTTCCAGACGTCCGAATGATCTGAAATTTGGCAGGTGTACATAATTCCGGTGACAATGCATTGAGAGAGTTTTGTTTGACAAATGGCGGCTCCAATATGGCGTACGAGTTTTGTGATTATGATCCGGTTCGCTTCAAAATTGGGGGTTTTCGTGTCAGAGATTATGACTCTTTTGTGAAAATTGGAAAATTCGAGATGGCGGCTTCAAAATGGCGGCCGAAATTTGTGATTATGGTCTGATTCTATTCAAAATTGGTATGTGGGACTTTTTGGGGTCGAATATTATGATTCTTTTGTAAGAATTGAAAAATTCAAGATGGCGGCTTCAAAATAGTGGGCGAGTTTTGTGATTATGGTCTGATTCTATTCAAAATTGGTATGTGCGGGTTTTTCGGGTCGGAAATTATGATTACTAATTTGATAATATTATTCCATTTTTTAATTTGAAAAAAATAATAAAAATAATAGTTTAAAAAAAAACTAAAAAAACACGCTTTTATAAAAAAACACACTGAAAAGTAGGAAATGAATAATAGTTTAAAAAAACTAAAAAAACACGCTTTTATAGAAAACCAGACTAAAAAAATTTAAAATAAGAAAAACATGTATTTTATTTCAAAAAAAGCGTGGGGTGCATGGTATCAATAATTATACAGTGCTAGTCAAAAGTCCCCTCCCCCCCTCGTATCTTTTGAACGGGTATACTTATAATAATGAAATTTGGAGGGTGGAAATAAACATATGTAGGCTTCTCAACTGGTCATAACAGGTGACGCAATAGTCATAAATGACGTCACAAGGCCACTGTGACCAATAATTTTAAATGGGACCCTATGGCAAGTGACAGCTCGTTTGAAAGGTATTGAAAATACCTATTCAGTCATACCAATTTTGTTTGGGTTTCGGCTGATTTTAATTGATAAATTGAAGAAATACGAAAATTATAGTTTCGCATTTAATTAATAAAGATTTAAGAACCAGTTCTTATAATAAGTGTTCAAAATGTGCTCCATCTACTTCCTGGCAGTAATGCATCCTATTGCTAAACTCTTGTCGTACTCGTCCCAGTGAGTCAGCGGGAATTGCCCTACATTCTTCAACAATTCGTTGTTTCAGAATGGCAATACTGTCAGGTGCTGTAGCGTAAACCTTAGATTTCAAGTACTCCCATAGAAAAATCTAATGGTGTAAGGTCCGTGACCGAGCTGGCCATTCGATCGAACCTCGTCGTCCAATCCATCTGCCACGTTATTCTTTATCTAGGTAACGTCTTACTGCCCTGTAATAGTGTGCAGGAGCACCATCTTGTTGGAACGTTATTTCCAAGTTGTCTAATTCATCTGGATTATCTTCTAGAATTTCAAGAATTAACGCCTCAATATCATTTTGTAACATCTCCAGATACAATTCACCGGTTAAGTTAGCATTGAGAAAAGAGGCCCAACTATGTGGTTTCCCAAAATACCTGCCCAAACATTTACTTTTCTGGAAATTGAGTATGTTTTTCACGAAAGATGTGAGGATTTGTGTCACTCCAATACCTCACATTTTGAGTGTTAACATTTCCATTGAGAAAGAAAGTACTTTCGTCACTAAAACAAATTGTCTGTATGTAGCCTGGTTGTTGGTTCATTTTATTGGACATAGTTTCACAGAATTCTAGTCTTCGGTCGGAGTCATCATCTGAAAGTTGGTGCACCATTTTTAATTTGTATGGATGAAATTTGTTTTTAGCCAACACCCTATGTACTGTCCTTTGACTGACTTCACAGATAGACGCAACTTGGGCTGTGGAAGAAGTAGGGTTTACTACCATTTCTTCAATTATGTCAATTTTTTTGTCATCACTAATTGTTGGTCGACCAGATCGTTTGGCATCTTGAACACTACCTGATGCTTCAAACTTCCGAAGAAGCTCCCTCAAATAAACCCTCGATATAGGGCGATCGGGGTACCTCTCATTAAACAGTCGTTCCGCTGCATGGAAATTGTTTCTACATTCACCAATTATTAAGATAGCTGCTACTTTGTCGGCTACAGTACGTACCATTTTGCCTATGTAAACACTTAAACGTCTCGTTAAACAATAGCTTAGGTAAATTTTCAAGGTATAAACACTTTTGACAAGTAGAGAATTCAAAAACGTCAACCTTTTTGACAATTAACCAGAGGCGTACTTTAAAATCTTTATTAATTAAATGCGAAACTATAATTTTCGTATTTCTTCAATTTATCAATCAAAATCAGCCGAAACCCACACAAAATTGGTATGACTGAATAGGTATTTTCAATACCTTTCAAACGAGCTGTCACTTGCCATAGGGTCCCATTTAAAATTATTGGTCACAGTGGCCTTGTGACGTCATTTATGACTATTGCGTCACCTGTTATGACCAGTTGAGAAGCCTACATCCGTTTATTTCCACCCTCCAAATTTCATTATTATAAGTATACCCGTTCAAAAGATACGAGGGGACTTTTGACTAGCACTGTATAGTACATTACCTGGGGCAGTAAAGTGAGAAATGCCTCAGATCACAGGTAATTGTTGGCCGAGGTGATACCATGCACCCCACGCTTTTTTTTAAATAAAATACATGTTTTTCTTATTTTCTATTTTTTCAGTCTGGTTTTTTATAAAAGCGTGTTTTTTAGTTTTTTTAAAACTATTATTTATTTTTTTACACGCTTTATATTAGCTTCACTTGTATGTTTGTTTGTTTGTAACCGACTCCTTTGGGCGCGATTTTGACCCACTTCCAGACGTCCGAATGATTTGAAATTTGGCAGGTGTACATAATTCCGGTGACAATGTGAAAAAAACAAAATAGCCGCTCCAATATGGCGTACGAGTTTTGTGATTATGGTCCGATTCGCTTCAAAATTGGTATCTGAGGGTTTTCGTAGTCTGAGATTATGATTCTTCTGTCAAAATTGAAAAATTCAAAATGGCGGCTCCAAAATGGTGGACGCGTTCTGTGATTGTGGTCTGATTCTATTCAAAATTGGTATGTGGGGGTTTTTGGGGTCGAAAATTATGATTCTTTTGTAAGAATTGGAAAATTCAAGATGGCTTCAAAATGGCGGCCGATTTTGTGATTATGGTCTGATTCTATTCAAAATTGGTATGTGAGGGTTTTTGGGGTTGGAGATTATGATTATTTTGTCAAAATTGAAGGATTCAAGATGACGGCTCCAAAATGGCCGCGAGTTTTGTGATTACGGTCCGATTCTAATCAATATTGGAGAATACTAGTTAAAAAAATTTAATAATCATAATAATAGTTTGAAAAACTAAAACACGCGTTAATAGAAAACTAAACTAAAAAGTTGAAAATAAATAATAGTTTAAAAAAACTGAAAAACACGCTTTTATAGAAACCAGACTAAAAAAATAAAAATAAGATTATTTAAAAAAAAGCGTGGGGTGCATGGTATTGCCTCGGCCAACAATTACCTGTGATCTGAGACATTTCTTACTTTACTGCCCTAGGTGTGTAATGTACTATATAATTATTGATACCATGCACCCCACGCTTTTTTTAAATAATTTTTTTTTTCTTATTTTTTATTTTTTTTTTTTTTTTTTTTATCAAATTTGTGGGTTTATTTACCGTACCATTTCCGTTTATACATATTTTTAGATTTTTTGGTTCCTTGTTAAATTCTGGATACAATAAACTTTCGGAATTCATTGATGCAGGGTGTTTCTGGGACACTCTCTCGGGTGTCATGGGACGGCAAGGCGCGGGTGATGTCTGGTGGGGGCCGGGGAGCGGATGGGAATTGCGCGGTGCGCGGTGAAGAGCCGCATCCTTCACGAGGTGGCCCTGATTTATTTTATTCATTTATTTTATTTATTTTGTATTCAACAGAATAAATCCAATTACAGATTACAGATAATCACTGTTACATCGAAATTCTTAGAGATAGCCATATTACATGATTACTATTGTAAGACTACTTAAAAATAAAAACAAAAGCTTTAAGTGAATAGGATACATTTTGAATAATTTTAAATCGAAAGAAAAGAAAATGAGAGAAGTAAGCAATGTCTCCAATCATCATGTTTGTATGAGATATTAACATAGCAGTTGAATAAACAGAAGAAATGTACTTGTTACATATACCCATCATAATTGTTCATTAGCGAGAAAAGAAAAATAAAAGAGAAAAAACAAGAACATAAAATGTTATTCATACAATGAAAAGTTAAGAGAATTCAGAAAATTCAGTATGTAATATTGGTGATAATGATAAACATAAATATAAGTACTCAACATGGAAATAAAACTGATATCTTTCGCTTAAAACTAGAGAAGGTTTCAAAAAAGATATCTACGTTGTGTAGGTATTCGTTTGCTGTGAGACATAATCTATACAGGGGAGTTCGTAGGCCAAGATTGGAACGTGGAGTTGATAACCGGAATAATTCATTCATATTTCTCCTATTAAATTGGACATAAAAATAAATCATACTTAGTAATTGCGTGCAATTGATTTGATTGTTGACCAGTTTATATAGAAATAGTATACTTGCAATTGTCCTTCTACTTTCAAGTTTTTTTAATTTGAATTCAGTGAGCAAAGTGTCATATGGGATATCAAAATAATAGATACCGTATTTTTTGAAATATAGATATCGGAGAATTTTTTTTTGCACTTTTTCGATACTGTTTTTATGTTCTGAATACAAGGGAGACCAGATGATTGAAGCATATTCCAGAATACTTCTAACATAGACATTATAAAGATATATAAGGGTGTTTTCTCTTTTGAAATGGCACGAGTTCCTTATAACGAAGCCCAGTGTTTTGTAAGCTCTGTTAACAAGTGTCTCGATGTGAGTGTTGCCACTGAGATTGGTTTCGAATGACACCCCAAGGTCTTTCACCTGGTCTTTTGATTGAAGTAATTCATTATTGATACGGTAGTCAAATTCTGTAGTAGTATTTTTCCTGGTGTATTTACTACGAAACATTTAGAAACATTGAATGAAAGTTTATTATTAACTGACCAGTTATGCATGTTGTCCAAGTCTTTTTGAAGAAGAAAACAGTCGTAGGCGTTATTTATTTTTCGAAATATTTTGAAATCGTCAGCGAACAGTAAGTTACTGGAGTGATGGATAGTTTCGGGAAGATCGTTAATCATACATAAGAAGAATAATGGGCCCAAGTTGGAGCCTTGTGGCACTCCGGATAAAGTGGGAAAGATTTTTGAACATTCACCTTTATATACCACGTACTGTTTCCTGTTCCTTAAGTAAGAGATACAAAGTTTCAACAGGTTGAGTGATAGACCTAAAGAATTCAGTTTAGTGTTTAGTCAACAAAATGTCATGGTTCACCCTGTCGAAGGCTTTGGCGAAATCGGTGTACACAACGTCTATTTCGACAAAACACGGCGGATCTAGGCTAGGAAAGTCGGAAAAAATCCCTGCAAAGCCAAGGTTTCGCCCACGCCGAAGGCTGCGTGACACTTGGGGTAGTTAGTGCATCCATCTGGGACACCAGGCCGCCTCCCTGATTAAACACGCCTTCCCCCTGCAAGGGGCTCCGCAGGGGGCGACAGTTAGAACCCCATTACTTATAGGATATAAAATGAAACTCATAAAAATCGAACACGAAGAAAGAAAGCGTACTGAGGAAATTTTACTCCAATCGATCTATTAGTTGAAAAATATGGCCCCCAGTTTTTCTAAAAACAAACACGATGTTTTTTTTCAACAAATTTTGAATATTTGACGTGTATCCCAAACTGCCCAACGAATAAAATTGTGGCATTAGTAACTCCAACTCTGATAGAATTACAGAAAGCCTTCTCCCATAATGTTAGTGCGGGATTTGTTTCCTACTATAAAATTATCTGTGAAGACTTCTAGTGATATGAATAGCTATTGTAACAAGTAATGGGATTATTAATGGGAAGCAAGGCATTTAGGGTCTTTTCAATCACATTTTAATGTTTCATAGCCCATTTTCATTAGCTTATTGAGTTATTGGATATTCACTGGATACCACCTATATTAATGGATATAAAAAAATTAATAATATTTATAATTTCCATTTTTTTAAAGTGACTGACTCTATGTTTTGTAAGTAATCTATTAATTGTTTATATAATTTTAGTATTATGTCCATTTTTTATAAACATTTTGGCCTTGTCTTGATGAAGTTGAAAAACAACTAAGGAAATATTGAAAAATATAAAAAACGAATGAATTTTTTCAGTCACAATTCCTCATTACAAAACTGGGGATATTGAGGTAAGCAGCAATGAAAAAGTAAACTCTTTAGGGTTCATCCAAGCTTTCGAAAATGTTTTTTTCCATCATCAGGCAACCTACAATAGAGGACAACTAATACTACTTAATACATATTCAAGAACGAAACATTATGGTACTTGTAACTTTGTTGAAGTTGGTTTTAATGATATTGAACATATTCATGTGATACAATGGAAGAATGTAAATCAAAGATGGAACGAAGTTCAAAGTTAATAAAAAAACACATTAAAATTGTTCGAAATCATGTCTACTCCATGTGGTATGACTAGTGAAACTGTGGTATTTTTAAAAAGTACTATTATTTTATACTGCATCATTGTCACAATTTGGATTGATATCTAAAGATAATAAATAAGTATAGATCTCACTCAAATAATTTTTATTCATTGATGCAATTGGGAAATTAATGCCATTTTTGAGAAAGTTATCTTTGTGTGTGTGAGTCTGTTTTGCCAGAGCATATTTCAGGGTGCAATCTGTAGTCACTTCCATGAGAAATTATTCTCTTTGATGAAGTTCTTCGCGTTTGCCCAATATATTGTTTATTACAACCTTGACAAGAAATACTATAAATTACATTTGACATTCCAATACTTTCGATGAATTATGATACAGTATCTTTCGCTTGAATAAAATTGCGCGAATTTTTCTGACCTGTCAGTTTCACGAGTTATACCACATGGAGTAGAGATTTTAAACAATTTTAATGGGTTTTTTATTAACTTTGAACTTCGTTTTTATCTTTGATTTACATTTTTGTATTATATCACTTCGTTAGATGAATATGTTCAACATCATTGAGACCAACGTCAACAAAGTTGTAAGTTCCATAATCTTTCGTA
This sequence comes from Gonioctena quinquepunctata, assembly GCA_018342105.1. Taxonomy (NCBI): domain Eukaryota; kingdom Metazoa; phylum Arthropoda; class Insecta; order Coleoptera; family Chrysomelidae; genus Gonioctena; species Gonioctena quinquepunctata. The sequence continues at coordinate 51,600 of JAFIRS010003064.1, read as the reverse complement.
CTTGAATATGTATTACTATTCCTTGATGATGTAAATAAACATTTCCGAAAGGTTGGATAAACTTGGAGTTTACTTTTTCATTGCTGCTTAGACCAATATCTCTAGTTTTGTACCCAACTAATCAGCAAAGACTACCTGCCCACATATATATATATATATATATATATATATATATATATATATATATATATATAAATTCTGAAATCTACCTTCCCGACTGTTCGCGCCATTGGTTTTTTATATTCAGAATAAATATAGGGGTGAACGTTGAGTTACTTTTAAGGGAAGTTTATTCGGTACTTTAATACTTTTTCAGGTCAATTCTATGTCAGGCTTTGAAATATGTTGAGGAATATTGCAACTCTGTAAGTATGACTTTTTCATTGATTCAGCTGAGAACATTCCGAATATATATTTGGTATTGAAGTAATAATTTCATTCATGATTCGATCAAATGAGCCAGCAAAAAGTCTGAGCATATCATAACAGATAAATGAGAACTCTCAAAATAAATTACATACTACCAGAAAAAACTCCATTACTGGTAATAGGAATTCCTGCGAAGAAATTATTCTACTATTTACAAACAATATTTCAAAATATCCGTGGAATTGTAAATATTCCAATCACCAACGATGCTTTATTACAGCATAACGATGCAAAGCAGAGGTTATCAAAAATTCATTCATGCGCTTTAGAAAATCGATCAAATTTGTCCTGCTATAAAATTATCTCTGATGACCTCTATCGAATTCAATAATTTTTTCATTTGTAAATAGTTTGTTATAACTATAATAATTATGGATGCAGAGCAGTATTTGAGGACCTCAAATTGCCTATTAATGTTTTTATAGCCCATTTTTATTAGCTGATAGTAGGATCGGTCTATCAGAAAAAAACATATATTAATGATTGAAATATTATTATTCCAACCATGACATATGGTGTCGACAATGATTAGGATAGTGAATTTCGTCTATTTATATTCACATCAATACAAAACGGATATTTCTTCGATTTTTTAAAGGTAGTCATGTCATGAATTGTGGCCACAGATACTTTTCTTGGGTAGGTCAAGATACATACATAACTAAAATTCAAGAATTCCAACAGGAAACCGCTTTCCACAAGAATATCGCTACCGCAAAGCGCAAATTTCTCGAAGGGAGGCGAGGAAGAGTGTATGTATCATGCATGAACATACATGGTGTACACTAACTTGTTGCACTCCAAATGACGAGTGTATATAATGCTATTTTATAAAGAATTATTGGGGTTATAAATTTTAAAAAAATCTTTGAAAATATAGTTGTTTTTTAATTCAACCATATTTTGGGAACCACTGACAATTGCCCGATGCAATGATATTTTAATATGTGGGATTTGGAACTATATGGAATATGAAATGAAATGCATAAAGCACACACAAAGTCGTCTTCACAAAAGGTTCAATATGAATTGAAACAATTGGTAGACCGACAGGCGAAAAACAACTACTTTCCTAGCAAATACCACGCAGAACGTTGAATGATATTCACCTGACAATCCATGCAAACTTCCATATAAATGGATATTGTTCGCAAATGTTCCTTTCTGATAAGCTCGATTATGTTTAAATTCATGTCGTGTCCGCCTAACAATCCGCATACCGGTTTCAGGCTTTTGGCCCTCATCAGTACGGAGTAGTCACCAGCCAGAGATTCAGAGAGCTCTGGCCGAAGCGAGACACAACATAAATAAAATCATCATCGAGCTTAAAACATCTTTAGGTGCGTCGGAAAAGATAACTTTTAACCGGCGACACCTAGTGACAGAAAAAAACACTCCATACAATTCTCCTACCTCGATAGGATTCTAAATAAAAGATTCCTTCTCAGTAGGAGTGGCTCAAAATGCACGACTGGCATATTTTAATGAAAAAAAAAGCCATATGAAGGGGATAAGATATGAAATGAAATGCATAAAGCACACACAAAGTGTTTCTTTTTAGTCGGACACGACATGAATTTAAACATAATCAAGCTTATCAAAGAAATATTTGCGAACAATATCCATTTATATGAAAGTTTGCATGGATTGTCTGGTGAATATCATTCAACATTCTGCGTGGTGTTTGCTAGGAAAGTAGTTGTTTTTCGCCTGTCGGTCGTGTTTCAATTTATATTGAACCTTTTGTGAAGACGACTTTGTGTGCTTTATGCATTTCATTTCATAGCTTATCCCCCTTCATATGGCATTTTCTTTCATTGAAACCAAAAAGGTTTGCATCAGTTGAAAAGGCTATTCTTACAGCATTCAGTTACATTTTTGCTAGATAAGAATCGCAGTATATAGAAATTGGAGGTTTGATTGTAAAATTTGATACAGTTTCAAAAAGTTCGCCTCCCTATCAACTTTTGAACGGTTCAACGTAGAATGATGGGACAAAAACCATTTTGAATGATATTACCGATACTACTTTCCGAAATGAAAGACATTGTGATTGCTCGATAGATTGTGCAGAAAGGCACATCAACTTGAAAATTTCAAACAGCATGGGGGGTCACTGGCACATCTGATCTGAAAATGTTATTTACAAACTATTCAACATTTATCATCTATCACATAAACAACTCACACGTAATATATTTTAATGTATTTAATACATATTCATAGTAATGTTCAGAGGATAGCCGTGGTCATATGCCCCCTACCCTAACAAAACAATACATTCTAACACTAGTAAGCTTTATGGCAAAGTGGCATATGACCACGGCTATCCTCTGAACATCACTATGAATATGTATTAAATACACTAAACTATATTACGTGTAAGTTGTTTATTTAATAGATGATGAATATGGAATAGTTTGTACATATCAATTTCAGATCAGAATATTTTCTCGTTTCATACTTTTTAGAGCGTGATTTTTCAGTAATCGGGTTTTAGTTTTTGAACCCATTTTTATTTCATACTTTTTAGAGCGTGATTTTTCAGTAGTCGAGTTTGAACTTATTTTTTCTTTAAATTACTTGGAGGTTATAATTTCGTGATGAAGTATTTGTAGAGCTGCTTTACATTTTTCTTTGTTTAGGTTTTATTGTTTTACATGTACTTAGGTAATATACCGCGTGGAGTAACCCTCAGCTTATATCATTATTATTACACACGTTTTGTTTTTTTTTATATAATTTCAACATGTGCACCATAGCCCATAATGAAAAATGTATTTTGTGTATATGTATTTTGGGTAGGTTTGGACAGAAAATATGTTTGGCTCACATCTCACATATAATTTATTTCCAATTATCGGGTGCATCGTCAGTTTCAACCACTGCTATCTGATGCCTGGTGAATGAAAGATCTTACTCAGCCATCAATCAGATAACAGTACGAGATGTGCTTGAGAAGCAATTTCAACATTATTGTCCTTCCCAAGCAGCTTGCTTGCAAATTAGCCGACAGAAGCAAACTCCATATGGAGGTCATTAGGCATGTTATGAATCATTATCCCGAAGTTATAATCAAATGATATTAAAAAACCGTAATCATAATATCCGCTGAAGTTTGTTCTCACCAAACCAAACGTATTTTGAACTTTTTTTTCAATTCTTTGTCTAGAAAAATCAAAGTAATAAGGAGACATTTTCCATTGCATTTCTCAAATATTAATGAAGAGTTCTTCCGGTAATACATCTGTAAAAGGGGGAAAAGGGTAGCTAAGTCGTTTACTTCATTCTCATTGGTCTCTGGATAAGGAAGCAAATGTGTCAACAATACGAAAATTTTGATTATGTCACAATATTGCCAAAAAAAATTGAGCTCTGCCCGAGGTAAGGCTGGCAAAATAGTAAAAATCAAAGAAGTAGGAATTATGTAAGTTCTGTTTTCCATATTTTGGGTTTCCTGTCCCCCTGGGAGTAAACATTATTATTATTATTATTATTATTATCTGTTCTCAGAAGGCAAATTTGTCCCGATACATTACTGCGTTTTGATATTCTGGATTCTAAAATAAACTAAGAAAATATCAAATTTGTCAGCAACGTACCGTTCGAAAATCATTTGCCTAGAATATTTTACAACAAAAGTAATATTGGAATCTTCAAAATACAAAATATACTTCCTTTGATGACGTTTTGGGAATCATCTGTGTTCCCTTTATGAAATCCAAGTTTTTGGAAAATAATTACAAATTTAAATCGCACTTGGAGTATTTCGTATCATTTTGACAATTGCTTGTCAAAATCTGACATGCACCACAGAAGTTCACAGGATGTTTAATTCCACGTGGTCTATTTTGTACGAAATTTCTGTAGTTCCACCTCCTTTTTCAGTAAGGACATCCATGTTGGATCCATAGTTAGAGAACACGCAGCTTTAATATCATTTCCGTTCATCAAAATACAGGAAGCTTCTTTTAATTTTATCTTAGTAATTTGGTTGGTGCATGGGAATTTTCGTGTTGACCCAGTCTGCCATATGGGCCCCTGTTTGTGTTAATATATGTTCTGCCAATTTTGATTTTCCAATTTCTCTATTTTTTATATTTTTATGTTATTTTTATGTTCAGCTCCTCTCATTCTCAAAAGTCTTGATGTTTCTCCCGTGTACGTTTCAACACAAACACATGGAACACTGTATACACAATTCTTTGGATTTTGTTCTTCGTTTCTTGCTTTTGTTCGGGTTTATTCCGATCTCAACGAGTTTTGAGTACCGTTCTGATATTGAATTTGTTGCCGATTTTTTTCAATGGTGTTGTTTTCTAAATTCAATTCATTATAAGAACAATTTCATCTCCGAAATTGTGTGGAGTTGAAAGAATCAATTCAGCTCTGTCATAAAGAGGTTTGTTGACAACTTTTTTGATACTCATTTGGTGATTTGAATTGAAATTGAGGTATCTGTTAGTGTGTGTCTCCTGAAAACAGTAGTTTCAAAATGATCGGGATATTTTTTGATGGGAAATAAATATGTTGGTTTTCTTCTACTTGTTTAGTGAATTTTATCGTGGATTCTTTTTATTGATATGACTGAAAAAAGTTTGCAATTCTTCTAACATATCCATTATATTATATTTAATTTGAATCTGGTAATGAGTGTATCATCAATTTCTAGTTTTTGTTTTATTATTTCAAGTGTTTTCGGAAATAAAGTAACCATATCAAAACTTACCATAATGTCGTCTTTACTGAAATTTGAATCGTTTCGGATATAGCTGTCTCTTATTCCAGCTAATAGATTGATAAATTTCAGAAGTTATTTTGCCAAATTTGGATATGGCGATTCCAATTGAACTAACAATTGGCCTCAGGGGGACGTTCGACTCAATAATTTTTGGAAGACTACAAGTGGGGAGTTTACGGTAATAAGGTGTTAAATGTTTTCTCTCATAATATGTGAGATCTTTTGTATGGGTTGACAATATTTTCCTGACTTTCCTCTCAGTTTCTGACGTGGGATCCTTCTGAAAATTTTGAATTTTCTTGGTCTATTTTAGAATCCAGAATATCAGAAACGCAATAACGTATCGGGGCAAATTTAGTAATTTGCTCTTATCAGAACAGATAACCAATAGTTTTTACTCCCAGGGGTAGAGAAAACCCGAAATATGAAAAACAGAATTTCGATATCTCCCCAAAAAACAATCAGACGTTAATTATGTAAGTTATTAGGGTATGAAAAATCGAGATTTTTTTTATAACGGCAGGTTTACGTGCCATAAGAACGTGATTTCAGGTGTGTGTGGTGTTTTTGTTGAAGAATTGCGGATTTTGAGTGTTGCCAGTACCCAAACAAAAAACTGAAAAATTATTTTTGTTCGTGTATCGTGGATTTTTCAATTCACAGAAAAATATTTCTATTCAATATTCAATTGAGAATGTTTCCCTTTTCAACATTTCATTGTGTTCCTCCTGTTCATTTCACTTCAACTATGTATTGTTTAGGTACATTTTTTATGATTCCTATACATGTGCTGAAAGGAAAATATAGAAAAACATTTATTATCATCCAGGCACATTCAAATCATGTGAAATTGTAATCTCCACCTCAAAAGATATAAATCTTTTTTTTTTCTAATTCTTGATTTCTATTTCAGAGTTAACTAATTCTATTTTTCGTTTTCAGGATTATTAATATTCAGCATTCTCTTCAGAAATTTTATTTCTCATTTTCATTTTCCACTGAGAACCTATTTGTTCAATTATTATCGATTCAATTGAAGAAGTTGTTCTCGTACTTGAAGAATTTACTAAAAAAATTAAGTTACCGGACATTCAATTATATTATTAAAATACGAACAACATAATTATATGCATAATGTGGACTTTTCCTTCCAAATGGAAATGTATTTGAAAAACTTTGAAATAAGAGATATTTTACAATAATTCCATTTTATTATATCAAAAGGAAGTGTTTGTGAAATTTATTGATAGTTTATCTGTTGAAAATATACATGAAGGAGAATTTTTTAACATTCAGAGTGAGTTTATCTCCTCTCATCCGAGTGCTAATGATGTTCATATCATTATCAGTATTTTTTTCTGATGATTTCGAATGAATTTGAAACATATACAAGAGTTGTATCATCAGCAAACAATTTGGCAAACCCTTTCAAACCTATATCAGACATCTGGTTGGTATATATATATATATATATATATATATATATATATATATATATATATAGAAGAAAAAGAGAAATTTGTTACGAATCCAAGAGAGCCCACCATCCGCCTACAGCCTGTTTCATGGTTCCCAAACATCAGGACGGCTTGTGGTCTCTTTCAAATTCGTATCAAAAATCTCGTAGTGGTAATACCTATCGGCAAGTACAAAAATGTGAAAAGCATCAAATTATAGATAGTGACACCTATAATCTGTGCGGTGAAGCTTAGACCTGTTATCGTGGAATTTTAATGACACGAAATTTCGTGCACATTAATAGGTCACCAAAGATGTCAGCATAGGCCAATCCACACACCAATAGTCGTACTCCGGCTTTTTTTTCAAAATTATCGCTTCCGCAGATTATAGGTGTCACTATCTGAAACGCTATTCACAGGGCCAGAACCTGTACATGGGATTAGCAAAAACCGATGCAGGACCCTGATCGACGAGTGGATAAAAAGAAGACACCAACAATATTGGGATCAAACTGTCAGGCAAATACACAGCAAAGTCATGGTAGGGCATCCAAACCGGACCCTGACGGCTGACCTTCTGAACCTGAACGGAACGAAGGCTCGTATAATGATAGGTCTGTTGACTGGACACTGCGGCCTAAGAAAACACCTAAACACCATGGGAGTACGCAGGGAAACCGTGGAGTGTGGGCTATGTGATGAAGAGGAGGAAACAGCCTCTCATATTATCTTCGACTGTGACGCCCTAAGTAGTAGGCGACACAAAACCTTTGGAGAGATCAGCCCGGAAACAGGCATGAATCCGAAGAACCTTATCAACAGGCTTCTAAACCTAATCAAAGGCACAAACCTGTTTGAATGAGGAACCACTGACGACAGAGTGATACAATAGACCCCAGCTGGTCGCAGTGTCAAGGAAAGCTAAGTGCCAACCCTGTCTCTGGCTCGTCAGCTTTCAACCATCCAACCGACCAACCATCTATAATTTGATGCTTTTCATATTTATATAATATATATATCAAAATAAAGTAGGGCCCAGAATCGAGCCTTGTGGAACTCCATAAGTAATTGGCATTAAAGAAGATTGCTCGCCATTAACCTAAACAGATTGCTTACGCCATGTTAGATAGTTACTCAACCAGGCTAATTCCTTACCTTTTTTATTCCTATAAGTTCTAATTTTTTTAAAAGAATATTGTGTTCAATTGTATCAAATTCCTTGCACAAATCAAGCGAGACGAGGGCACATTTGAAACCACTGTCAAGGCTTGTTTGTATTTCTGATATGAGATCTACTGCCGCTGAGTTCGTATCACTTGATTTGCGAAAGCCATACTGGAAAGGAAACATGAACTCGATTCTATCCAAGTAAGCAACCAGCCTGATGTTAACAATTTTTTCAACAATTTTAGACAATATGGGTACAATTGATATTGGTTTGTAGTTATTACATTCTTCCTTTTTTTTCTGCCCTAAACAGAGGCACTACCTTGGCAATTTTGGTCTTACTTGGTACAACCCCAGTACTCGGAGACTAATTCATTAATTTTCACAACACTGCACTAATTTCCATTTTACATGCTTTGACAGTCTTCACTTCAATATTGTTTATGCCATTTGCCTTATCTGTTTCCAAATCATTTAGGATTTCATTGACTGTGGTGAGTTCAAAACTAAGTTTCTCATGAGACTATAGTTCAGTATCCAGGTGTATTTCCTCATGTTGTATTTTGTTTGCTAACATTGGACCGATATTGACAAAGAAACTGCTGATGTGTTCTCCGATTAGCTTACCATTTTGAATGATAGAATCATTTTTGGCGTCCTTCGGAATTTTTATTTCATTCATCTGTTTATTTTTTGAGTTAGTAGCAATAGCTCGTCAGGCATACGCTGAAAGACATACAGAGTGAGACAACATTCAAGAAGTAACTTTTTTGAAATTGGATCGAAATTTAGAAAATAGCAACCCAAAGATAACAATGATTTCATGATGAATGAAGGAGCGAAGATAAATGTATTGGCCTATGTCGAACTCATTCTGTTGGAGTTAGAAACAAATTTTTCAAATCAAGAAAATGAAGGAATAATTCTAAAGAAAAATACAAATTACATCATCAACATCATTATGAGAATGATTATCGAGTTAGTATAAATATAAGAGTGAACAATTTGCAATATATCAGTTTTTTATGATGATATATTGGGCCAAAGAAAATAGACAACCTCTTCGACAAGGAGCGTTCCAAATGTCTCAACAGAAGAAATTATTTATCTCACTTCGAAAATATATTGAACTACAAATTGGAAACTTACCAGTTGAGGTAACAAGGAATATATATTTTCATACGAGGTATTACTCCATAGTTGCATTTGCAACTGATTTTTGTATTTTTTTGTTCGAAAATGTGTTGTTTTGTTAGATTTTCATTTTTGCCAGTAGGTATTAAAAATACAATTTCAACGCTTTCTCATTGCGATTTTATTCGAAGAAAAAGTCGATATTATGCATATGATTTTGTTCGTAATTTGATCATCCAATTGAATGCCTGGCTGTTCAGTATCATTAAAACATGTCTTCTTCATAATTCGGATTTCATTCGACTTGGTGACAAACAGATACTTTTTAATTTTGATAATTGGATCAATAATGTCTGATGAATGCTAACAGACCAATTTTCTACATTCCGTAGCCAGTTGAAATAAAAAGTAAAAATATCTTACACAAATGCCGATAGAAATCAGATTCAAATATGAATTGATATTTATAATAACCTGTTGATAAATAAAAATAATTCGGTGTCAAAATTCTGAATTTCTGGTCTAAAATATGGATGCCGGAAGTCCGTAATTTTGACTTATTACATCAACTAATTGGAAATTAGATCTACCATTCCAACGCCGAATTTGAACATATTTCTTTCATCAATTAACAAGTTATAGGAGTGTTACTATATTCTAGGTCGGTATATTAGGATATTTGGAAATTTAACTCAAATTAATTAATTATTTATTATTGATGGCGCCATCAACCCACTCAAATGACTCATTGAATTTGTCTATGAAAATTAGATTTGTAACCCAAATTCTTGACTGGTTATTAGGTAAGACATCAAATTATAAATTAAAATTCGCTTTTTGCATTCTAGTATGTGTTTTAATGGAACATTTCCTAACACGTCTCTGAAGATAAATTAAATGATTCCAATTTATCAAGCGAAAGATCAATTAAGATGTCATCACAAATTTCCTCACCTCTCGTGACAATACGGGAGACATCAATATTTCATATTTTACTGAAGTAGCTATTTTTATGGAGAGAAAATGGATTAGAGGAAATTTACCTCAACCACTGTAATTGGAGAAAACAATACTTATCAAATAAGCTTGAGACTTGAAAGATGTATACCCTCTCGTTTTGAGGAAGGTTGGAGAAATGTATTTAGAGTGTATAATATTTTCAATTTCAAAGCCAAGTTAAGCTCAGCGCTTTCGGTTGTTTGCCATCATCAGAGCCTGTATCTATACAAGTAAGGCATATTAATAACAAAATAATCTATTCAATTCAATACCTTGTGTCAAATTTGGAGTGAGATTCTATCTATCAAGATGAACAAGAAATTGTTGACATGAAACTGGTGTTGAATATAAAAATAGTAGTGCCACAGACATCAGAGACCAAATTGATGGGTTAGGTTGGAGTAAAACTTAACGGTTGGAGTAAAATTAATTATGACTAATGTGACGTATCAAGTTAAGATAAAAAAGACAGAGAGTTGACCTATATGAAAGATCAAAATTGGCTCAATCCTCGTGGGATTCCCAGAAGTGTTTGAACATGGGTTTGAAATCCCAATTAAAGTATGTTTGTGTGTTAAAGCAATTAGCATCAATATTTTTTATTCCGCGTGAAGTTTCTTAGTCTTTTGAAGATAAATCCGAAATATAATGAAATATTCAACTGTTGGGTGTAGGTGAGAAATTGTGATTATTGAATCTGATTTGAAAACTAAAATTGGAATTCTGGGGTATGGCTTAATAATCTTCGATACGAAGTTTTGGAGGTCTGATGGTTCTTCCAATATAAGTAATTGGGAAATCTCCACGTGATAACTTAAAGACTCCACTTTTTATCAATTTATCAATAGTGTCTTTGGTATTGAAAAATGGAGCACCTATGATTTTGACACATTCAAATGATACTCTGAGACTGTCGACTTTGTTAGTGATAATTTTAGCAATATCATCAGAGATAAGGCTTTAGTAGGGCAAAGACTTGTAAATAGAGGAAAAAGTTTGATTAGAGATCAGAGGATAAGGTGTAATTAATCTGATTTTATACTTTATTTTGTTTTTCGTTGTAGGAATGATGATATCAGGGGAAAAACCATCATTTGCCCTAATTGTTTAAGGATTTCAACTTCTTCCTTCTGGTATTGAACATAGAGATGTTGAGTAACCTGTGAGAGTAGCAATACCTGGGATACATTTTTTGTTGGTAATGTTGGTTGAAATTGAAACGGGTGGGATGGTCAGTTTGTGTAGGTTTGCGAAACTCTAGCCATGGGCTCATGACAAGTCCATTGGCAACCCATAACCCACTCTATTAGCTGATTTATTTCTTGACAAAGGCAGCCAATATATACTCAACCTTCATGAAGTTATTCCTTGGTTTTGATATGTGGATGACATATTATTATTCATAGATTTGATTCACCCACATATGCCATACAAACCTACACAAACTGACTATCTCATCCCTTTCAAATCCAACCTTTCTCAACAACAAAAAAATGTCTTCTATTCATTGCTACTTTCACAGATCACTCAACATGCCTTTGTCCAATACCAACTTCGAGGAAAAAATTAATATCTTCAAGCAATCAGCGGCACTATAGTATAATGATATAATTCTTTAAACGATACAAAAATATAGACAAATCAAATACAGCTTATCCTCTGATCTCTTATCAATCTTCTGCCTTCATTTACCGATCTTTACTTTACGTGGGCCCTATCTATAATAATATTGCTAAAATTAAAACTAGCAAAGTCGACAATCTCAGAATATCATTTGAGTGTGTCAAAACCATAGGTTCTCTATTCTTCAATACCAAAGACCTTATTGATAAATTGATGAAAAGTGGAATCTATGTCATTATATGGAAATTGCCCAACTACAGACCCCTGAACCTTCGTATCAGAGGATATTTAGCTGAACCCCAGAAATCTAATTTAAGTTTTCATATCAAATTCAATAATCACAACCTCTCACCGTCATCCAACAATAGAATATTATACAATATATCGGATTATAACTCCAACAGACTGAAAAATAATGCAATTGCAATTGCTCTTACACAAACTTGAATGGAAATCTCAAACCCATGTTTAAACACTTCCGGGAATCCCAAGAGGATCAACCTAATTACACACGCTTCATTAGCTTCACTTTCATGTATGTATATAACAGAATCTTTGAAATTAAATTTCACAGGTAAAATTTGTTTTCTATTTTTGTGAATTTACTAATCAAACGCAATCATGTTTTTTTCATGATTTAACGTTTGAAATCATTTGTTAGATTAGTTATTTCCTCAGAATCCTTTTTTAATGACACACCGTAAGATCTATTTCTAATCGAATTGATGTATGCGCCGTCACCTCTAGTTGATGGTTGATGATACGTTGGCAAGGTATCGATTACGTTTAGCAGCTTGAAATTAATAGCGTTGATAAGCAAGGAGTAAATAATATCGTTTTCTGTCAATAATAATTGAGGCTAATGAGCACCATTATTTTAGTGAATGCGGGTTTTTACCACTGAATGTGGTGAGGAGCCGATGTACGTATGTGATAGAAAATTGAGTCCTGATAAGATTAGTTTAGGTGTTTTTGTCCAGTAAGGGTGTGGTATTTCTCCATGGTATCCCAAGATTTCAAAAGTTTCTAAATAATTTTATTTGGACCAATTTCAATTCGACCTATGTGGACCATAAAAAGAAAACGCAAACCAAATATAATGGCAAATTTATCAAAAGTTATTGTTTATGGAAAAGAATAATTCGGAATTTCGGATCTATTACTCATCATCCCAAAATAATTGGGCAGGAAAAATCTAAACAGATGTAGAACTTCCTAGTCTAGGTCATAGGTTATGGCATTCACTAAACATTTTCATAGAAAAAAATATTTAGTCAAATATCAAGTGAACATCCTCTCATCCTGAGAAACATGCATATGTTTATATTAGGGATAGATATAACATGAACGTATACAGGATAACCTTACATTGCAGACAGCTAAATCGAAACTTTGTTCACAAGATCAGAAAAAGGGACGAACAACTATATGCGCATATATAATTATATGAACTTGAACTCATAAATTGTATATATTATTATGCAGGACAACAAATTACAATACAATACAAATAGCAATTTCTAAGCAATTTAAGAATAATTCAGATTGAATAATTATAACAACAACCATTAACAATATATTTTCATCCATCATAGATGTGAATATGGAATATCTGATAATGATTGATGACAACACAAAGTATTTGAAAGATTTATTATCCTGCATTGATCAATAATATGGCAATTTTTTCCATTATAATTTTATCTGAATAAAACAGAAAATATCAGAAATACATACAATCAGTAATATAAAATATTCATAATTAGAAATTAATTGAAAACACATACAGAAATTGAAAGATTGGATAGACCTATTCACCTCCTCTGGGTTACCCACTAAAAATTCCACCCAGTAGGCTCGTCTGCTCAAAGCCTCCGACGACACTTGGGCCTTCTGGCCCATTGTATCTGTTGTTTCCTTCTACAGCTCCCATTCCAGTAATTTCGTGCTCTGCACAAGTTTGTAGAGGTCCTTTGCTGGTTCTCGGTTCACCAATTGGTTTCCCGAAAACTGACTGTCTTCTGCCAGTATGTGTGATACTGTTTCTGGTTCTTCACCGTATAATCTGAATGTTAGGTCGCCATTGAACAGTCCCATTTTAGCAAGGTGCTCTTTTACTGGCGCATGTCCAGTCATTATTCTCGTAATGATTTTCAGTTGTTCTCTGTTCAGAGTTAGCGAGTCTTTTCCCGGCATGAGCTTCTGATGTTCTCTTTCCCGTGTCTGTTTCCTGGGATGTCATTCCAGTGTTGTTTGTGTTTTTTCTGGATCCAGTCTTCTACAGACGCGCGTGTCGTACGCTTTGGTACTCCGAGGGTCTGTCCTGGCCCTATTTCGTTTGCCGATCCTCTTCTAGTGAGTTTGTCTGCTTCTTCACTCCCTGCAAATCCCTGATGTCCTGGCACCCAAATCAGCTTGACGCAGTTTTGTTCTGCCAGAATTGTCAGTTTCTCTTTGCAGGTCCTTACTAGTTAGGACTCACTTCCTGGCTATTTGGAGCCTGTAGTGCAGCCTGACTGTCTGAGAGAATGTGGATCAGTTCCTCTATCATTGCTCTCCTATTGTTTTCCTTCACACATTGAAGGATTGCGTAGACCTCTGCTTGGAATACAGAGGTGTGACTTCGTCGGCTTTTTCATTCCCTGCGAATCCCTGATGTACTGGCACCCAAATCAGCTTGACGCAGTTCTGTTCTGCTAGAATTGCCAGTTCCTCTTTGCAGTCCCATACCAGTTGGGACGTCACTTCCTGGCTACTTAGAGCATTCAGTGCCGCCTGGCTGTCTGAGATAATGTGGATCTGTTCCTCTGCCATTATTCTCCTGATGTTTTCCCTCACACATTGAAGGATTGCGTAGACATCTGCTTGAAATTCTGAGGTGTGAGTATCCAGAGAGTAGCTACACTCGGTTCTTGGGTTTCAAGAATACACTCCTGCTCCCGCACCATTCTCCATCTTTGATCCGGTTGTATACCAGATCTTGCCCTATAGAATGGTGTTGAGCTCTGTGTGCTTCCATACAGTTCTGTCTGGTATAGATACCCTGTATAATTTGTCAAATGAGTATTATTTCGCGATGTGCTCTGATCTCATGTCTAGCACGTCTCTGGTTACGATGCTAACGATACTCATATGTCCTGTCCCAACTTTTCTGTTGTCCAGTGTGCTTCTCAGTCTGAAGGCACCTAACCTTGCCTCTCCCTGTATCACCAAGTAAAGGGAAGGCAATCCCATTAGTGTCTTCATGGCTGCAGTGGGCGCTGAGATCTGGCAACTAAGTTACTAGTACGAAAAATCGAAAAGAATAATCTTAACTAACACAAATGACGTGAAAATCAAGAATGAAGAAATCAGGAGAAATGGATAACTGAAGTTCTGATGATATCTGTTGAAAATGATCCCTTTGCTGAGATCAACCGTAAACTAACAATTCAAAAAACCAAGATGAAAGAATGTACTTGGTAAATCAGTAGATTAAGCTCAAAATTAACCAATTCCGACAAACTTCGGAACACATTAAACAGCTTGAATGATTATTGGAAAAAAGCCATCGATGAAGAAAGGAAGGATGGACTTTGTCAATTCATTTACTGAATTATTTTAAAATAAGCTTGTCATATTCTTGGAAGAAAAGCAACAAATCATTCGATTTTTATAGAAGAATCTATTGAATAAGAAATATTAGGATTGTTAATAGAACCGAAATATATCTCGGACCAGACAACCTATAAAAAAAAACATCAATGAGACATTTCAAACGAGATTGCTGTACCACTAACGAAAAAAGGATTTGTTAATTCAACCAAATTTATTTGGTCACTCTTATTGGCTTGACCCAACTGAATAAAATTCATCCCAAAACACACGTGTGTTCGATTGATGGAATCATTATATTGCGGCGACATAACAGATTTCTCAATGCAATGCTAACATTCCTTTGATTTGAATATTGAAACAATCTCCAACCAGTGGCGTATCTAGGAATTTTGCTTAGGGGGTAATGACATAAAATAGTTATATACCCCTATTTATAGGTACAAAAACAAGAATTTTTCTCCATTCAAATTCAAACAAAAATACAAAATATAATAAAATAAAAAAATATATACATATACTTATTATAGGTACCAGAACAAAGATTTCTTTCGTTAAAATAAAAATAAAAGACAAAATGAAATCCAGTCTGCTGTATGTCTTATTTGCAAACCTTTCAATAACATTTGAAAGATCTATTTGCACATCTCTATGAACATGAAGTAGAGCTAATCCAACCAACCACTCCTGTTGCATCGTTGATCGCAGCCAAGATTTCAATCGCTTCAACGAGAAAAACTTCGTTCAGCGGATGCCACACTAACTGTGTATGTTAGCGTCACGGGATTTAAAAAGAAAAAATTAAAAAAAAAAAAATTATAGTATCAGCTGAACACTTGAAAGAATGTAATTTCGTTGGAAAATATTTCTATTATTTAATTTTGATAATGTTAATTGTTAGTTAAATAATTTTTTTGGAACCGCCGATTTTATTAAAAACCGAATAATTGTTCAGAGAATGACTCCATAACTTTTTTGCTTTCTGGAGCACATTTTACATGTGTTTCACGCTATAAAACTGTTTAAAAGTTGATTGATTTGTTAATTATAAATATCTGAAGTTAACAAAATATGAGAAATCGAGTGAATATTGTATTTTTTTTCATTAATATTTCACATTATTATCAGTTTTATGTCTGACAAAGCCATTTTACAATGATTTAAAAAAAAATAAGCAATTTGTTTATAAAATATTTATAAACAACTGGATAAATAGAATATTCTTCAAAAATTGTTTTTCTGGATTAGGTTGCCAAGAGTTTATTATAATTTGAAAAAAAACTTTATTTTCAATTGTTTATAGGAATTTTCAATCTTTAAAATTAATTATTGGTTATTCTCTACCTAATAAGGAAAAAAAAGTTTTATTATGTAATTGTTTATTTACTTAACAATTAAACAAACTTTGATTGGCATTATATTTTTTTGAATGGTAAAAAAATAACAAAAACAACCTTACGACAAACTGTTAAATTTTATTTTGAATTTTTAGAAAATTCCATGAAAATTACAAAACAAAATTTCATGAACAGTTTTATATGGATGTTTTTGTTATTTTTGTACCATTCAAAAAATAAAATGCCAATCAAAGTTTGTTTAATTGCTAAGGAATTAAACAATTACATTATTCATAAAATATATTCTTATTTGGTAGAGAAGAACCAATCAATAATTTCAAAGAAAACAAATTCTCAATATATTATTTAAATAATAAAAAGTAAAAAAACTATTATAAACAATGAAAACAAAAAATAAGAAATTTTTTTCAATTATAATGAACTAATGCAAAAAAACAATTTTTGAGAAATATTCAACTTATCCATTTGTTTATAAATATTTTATGAACAAATAGCGTATTTTTTTTATCCTTGTAAAATGTCTTTGTCAGACATAAAACTGATGATGAAATATCAATAAAAAAAACAATATTCACTCGATTTCTCATATTTTGTTAACTTTAGAAATTCATAATTACCAAAATCATCGGTTCCAAAAAAATTACTTGATTAACAATAGCCTCACATTATCAAAATTCAATGAAAACAATTTTTTCTAACCAAATTACATTGTTACAAGTATTCAGATTATACTATGATTTCTTTGAATTTTTAAATTGATATTTAATAGTATAACGAAAATATTTTATGTGCATTGCTTTCTCGAGAGGTGCTGTTCTCCTGCATTAACGCCCTATTTCCAACGTTCAATTACATTTATAATTAATTGAGATAGAGTTCCGGAAGTAGGGATTGTTTCATGGAAAATTTCCTCCTCTTCAAGAACCTGTTTTTTTATTTTTTCTATCATCAATAGTTTTTGAGCTATTGCCAAAAAACTAAAGCCATTTATTTTTTAAATTTTTTTATCAACAAATTCTTGTTGGCGGAAAAATTTTAAAAATACATCTTTCTCAGAAAGACATCCCGAATCGAACGAGCCATTGCTTATATTTTTAGAAGACTTTTTTAGCGACAACAGCGGCCACGACGTTTTAGTTTTGAGTAGAGATGAGTGTGTTTCCCATTCAAATAGAAGAATATTATATTATATTGGTTAATTTATATGCGTTAGATGTCGAAGCGTTCGCACATCTGACCCTGACTCAGATAATGTTACCGAATAGTACAGCCAACCTATCATCGTTGCGACGTCTGGACTTAAATGTTGGTGTAGGCTCTCATGCTCTGTTGCCATGTTTGTCAATTCAATGGATTGACAAAATGATTGAATCATTTGAATAAATATTTTCAGATCTGCTTATTTTGTTGAACTTACCTCTCATTGAATTCATCAATTCGACATAAATACGAATGAATATTTTTGTTAAAGAAATCAGCAAATTTTGTAGATCTGATTATTTGATTCAACAAAATATTTATATGGTTGAAACAACATTTCTGCCAAAACGAGTTATGAATAGAGTTGGCCGAATAAGATATTTGGTTCATGCAAATTAGTTTCAGTTGATTGAAACTTCAAATTTGATCCAAAACCAAAAAATAATTTTACTCATTATATTTCGTCGTGCATATACGATACTTCCATTTGTTTGATTTAACAATGTGTTTTTTTTGTGTATATTATTAATATTTTTGTCAATCGTCAGATATATCTAGGAGCATTCAAAACTACTGCAGAGAATAGGGAAAGGAATATCAATATTTACTGCCGCATATCACTCGTATAAAATATTGCAGAAAAAATCGAAAATAATTTCAAAAAAAATTGTACCTGGGAAAAAAATTAATTTTGTCTCCAAATCAATTCGGTATTAGAGATGGGAACATCACCCAGGTCATGATTATTTCACCAATTCAGTTCTACAGTTTATTGGATCCAAAGAATTGCCATATAATCACTCATAAAAAGCTACCTAAATATCTAAAATATTGTGTTGACATATCAGAGAAAACCAATGAATATCGTATGGGATTACTCAGGGGACGGTTTTAGGACCAAAACTTTTCAATTCATACACAAACGATTCATTTCACATTGCTAATATAGGGCGCATAGTTAGGCACATGATACTGTTATAGTTGACAAATCAGAAAATTCGACAGTTTTACAATTAGCTGAATGCGATTTTCCACAAATAATGAAATGGTTTGACAGCAGACTACTGAAAATGAACTTCAACAAAACTTTCTACGTTATATTTACCCAATACCCAAAATATGTCGATCTATAATAAGGTCTTTTTATCAATATTATGTTCACGGGGGCATTTTTGAGCATATAATCAGTCAATAGTATAAAATAACCAGGTATTCAAATAGACACTCATTTGAAATGGGATATTCATGTTAATTTTATTACCAAGAAGCTGAGAACCATACTCTATAAAATCAAATATCTTGTTTCAAGAATTCCAATACCGGTCAACTCAGAAGCATGTATATTTCTCTTGTTGAAAGCCATTCGATTTATGGACTAGCTGTTCGAGGTGGGGCTAACAAATGTCAAATCTCCAATCTGGAAATGATTCAATATTACATTTCGAAAATCTGTACTATAGTATACCTATAAAATTGATGGAAAAACAAAAAATAGACAGCTTAATAGTGTGAACGTGACGAAACAGCATAAAAACAAATTCCAATAAGACCAAAGCAAATAGATCAGGACTATAGTACCAGATATAAATTTAATGTGAATGTCGTTATCATGCGACCTGAAGAAGTGTAATATGGAGAACTTACATATATCTTGGCCCAATAAGTTATAATCCCATTAAATCTACTGAGGAATGGTTGAGCAATATTCCCAGAATAAAAGCTCGTAATTTTGTAGATCAATAAAACTTATATCGAGTTTTAGTTATTATTTATTGTAAACATATCTTTGTTTATTATAATTATCGTGCTCCGAATATACGATGATATACAGACTTGTTCTTCTTTGTTTTTTGAAACGAAGTTTCTTTACGTGGTAGGTGTTGATTGGTAGAAATCGTCACGTAAGAAAAAAGCGTTTTGCTTCCTCCAGGCGACTTCCTCTCTCTCTCTCTCTCTATATTATATACGAGTCTGTGTGACAAGCGTCTATCCCTTGCTCATACGATTCCGAAGGTGTACGAAACCATACGAACTGCTGTTCTGCTTGCGGGAAATTTTAAATAGTCTAATCAACAAGTTCAAAAACGTGAAAAATAGAGATAAAGGTCCTAAAAATATGAGCGATGGCTCATTCGATTCGGAATCACCTCTAGAAAAATGTTTTTGAAGGATTTTGGTGCAGGCTGAAAATTGCAATTGTTATTAACAAAATAAGATGAAAAAATGATATTTCGTTTTTGTTAATAACTGAAAATATTAACATTTAAGCAATTTTGAGAAGCTCGTTAAAGAAGAGAAATTTTCAATAAAAGTCCGACTCGGAACTCTATCTCCATTATTTATAATTTTAATTAGACGTTGAAAATAGGGCTCCGCGCTGTTACAGCATGCGCGCTAAAGAGATTCAGCAATAAAAATATTTTTTTTATAACATAAATGTGATTTTAAAATTTGAAATAATTCTAGTATCTTCTTAACACTTGAAAGAATCGAGCCCCGAAGAGAAAAAGGTTAATCATCATTTTCAAAAGTTATTCAATTGTTAACTAACAATTTTTTCCCAATCTCCATTGGCATAAACAATGGAATGAAAGGTATAAATAATTGGCCTATAAATTTTAAACTCCGTGAAGCCCTTTTGATATATGTACTCCATAAGATCCTGCGGTTAATTTTCATTAAAGTTAATTAATTTGTTAATTATGATTTTTATAACTATTGAAAAATTAAAAATCTAAAAAAAATTGATAAAATTTTTTTTTTCAATTAATATTTAGCTATGCCTGTTTTCACATTGAACAATAGCAGTAATTAACATAGGTTATGAATTTTATACGTAATTTGTTTATAAAATTGTTATAAACAAATAAAGAAATTCAATATTTTTTGAAAATTTTTTTTTGCTATTTTGTTGTTTACAAAAAATTATGATTTAAAAAAAAAAAATTTCTTAATTTTGATTTTTAATTGTTTAAAAACGATTTTTTTATATTTCGATTGTTTAAATAATTATTTAAGAAAAATTTTTCTTTTGAAAATAATAATTTACACTTTTAAATGGTTGAGCAAAAAATTTTTATTAATTATTTAATTGTTTATTAGTTTAACAATTTGTTATAAACAAATATCGACCAACGGTATATTTTTTTTCTGAAGCAAAAAAAAATATAAAAATAGCTATATATAATAAAGTGCAAAAAAAAATTATAATTATTAATAATAATAATAAAAAAAAAATTTATTATAAAATTTTATAATTAATTTTCTTTAAATAAAATATAAGTTTATATAATTTTTCTAACTAATCATTTAAACAATCGAAATATAAAAAAATCATTTTTAAACAATTAAAAATTGAAATTAAGAAAAAATTTTTTTTTTTAAATCATAATTTTTTGTAAACAACAAAATTGCAGAAAAAAAATATTAAAAAATATTGAATTTCTCTATTTGTTTATAACAATTTTATAAACAAATTACGTAAAAAATTCATAACCTATGTTAATTACTGCTATCGTTCAATGTGAAAACAGAAATTTAAAAAAAAAATTTTTATTAACATTTTTTAGATTTTTTATTTTTCAATAGTTATAAAAAATCATAATTAACAAATTAATCAACTTTAATGAAAATTAATCACAGGATCTTATGGAGTACATATATCAAAAGGGCTCCACGAAGTTTAAAATTTATAGGCCAATTATTTATACCTTTCATTCCATTGTTTATGCCAATGGAGATTGGGAAAAAATTTGTTAGTTAACAATTGAATAACTTTTTGAAAAATGATGATTAAACTTTTTTTTCTTCAGGGCTCGATTTTTTCAAGTGTTAAGAAAATACTAGAATTTTTCAAATTTTAAAATCACATTTTATGTTATAAAAAATATTTTATTGCTGAACTCTCTTTAGCGGCGGCGCGCGCATGCTGTAAAAGCCGCGCGGAGCCCTATTTTCAACGTCCAATTAAAATTATAAATAATGGAGATAGAGTTCCGGGAGTCGGGACTTTTTTATTGGAAATTTCCTCTTCTTCAACAAGCTTTTTTCAAAATTGCTTAAATGTTAATATTTTTCAAGTTATTAACAAAAAACAAAATATCATTTTTTTTTCATCTTATTTTGTTAATAACAATTGCAATTTTTAACCTGCACCAAAATCCTTCAGACATTTTTTTAGAGGTGAATCCGAATCGAATGAGCTATCGCTCATATTTTTAGGACCTTTATCTCTATTTTTCACGTTTTTGAACTTGTTGATTAGACTAAAATGATACATGAGCGGTAGGATATCTGTCGGATATTATCGAGTGGTAATACGTGGAAGATATTTTTGTTTCTTTTATATTTCTATATAACGTGTGTTTAGATGATTATATCATTTTTACAAACTTTTTTTTAGTTTTACTTGTTAGTGCATAATGGCATTTGTGTTAGAGAAAAAAACAAAATGGCAGCTCCAAAATGGCGCACGAGATTTGTAATTAGGGTCAGATTTGATTCAGAATTGGTATGTGGGGGTTTTCGGGGTCGGAGATTATGAATTTCTATCGAAATTCATAAATTCAAGATGGCGGCTTCAAGATGGAGGACGAGTTTTGTGATTATGGTCCGATTCGATTCAAAAGTGGTATGCGGCGGTTTTCGTATTAGGAGATTTTGATTTTGTTGTCAAAATTTATAAATTCAAGATGACGGCCACAAGATGGAGGAAGAGTTTTCTGACTATGGTCATATTTTATAAAAAATTGGTATGTGGGGGTTTTCAGGTTTATGCATTTTTTTGTCAAAATCTATAGATTCAAAATGGCGACTTCACGACGGCGGACGAGTTTTGTGATTATGGTCAGATTCTATTCAAAATTGGTGTGTGGGAGTTTTTTTTGGGCTCGAAGATCATTTCATATCTTCCAGCTCAAAACTTACAGGGAAGAGACTTCGAAATAACGATGCTCTATCGGAAATAAACAGATTAAGGCAAACTACCTAAAAAGAAAAAAAAGAAAATAACTTTTTAAAGACAAGCTTCTATTTAAGCCGTGTACTAGAAAGTATAAAATGAGTTCAAGTCATCGCTGACAATGATTTAATTATTTTTTCGTGCAATCGCATACGAAGTGAGTATTTCGCGTTCTCATTTTTACATAAATCTACTTATTATTACCTACTTTCAACAACAGGTCTCCATTATGTTGTAGTGTCATCAGAACTAGATTTTGTGTTTCAAGTTTCAAAAGAATCGGTTCACGGGTGAAAAATCAATCATCTTCTATTTTTCTATCCTTGGGGTAGTTTTTCAAATTTAAATGGGATCCACTTCCAATAGAAAAGGAATCATTAAAATCGGACTACTCTGTAAAAAGTTATGCGTGGTCATTCATAAAAAAATAATAATAAAAAAATATTATCGTCGACCAGAAAACCTCCTCTTTTCTCGTCGGTTAAAAATAATATTAATTCGGTCGAAAGTATTTGTGAGAGCCGTATACTCCAAGATGGATGAAACAACCAACATTTATAACTTGATTTAATTTTCTTTCCTTTCTTCGATGAGGAGAGTGAAACGTGAACCAGGAGAAATATTTTTTTTTCTCAGCTCAATTGCCAATGAAACAATTCAGTTTTTTACTTAGAATAAAAAAAGTTATCATGTTTACATTCCAGACAAGAGGAAAAATTCAAGTATTTCAAAAAATTACTAAAAACTAGTCGATCACAAAACCCCGTCTACGGTAAATAGGGTAATTGCTACCTAAATCAAATGTTTATGCCAGGACCATTATTGATCAAATCCCGCTCATTATAGCAACACAAACATCGAATTAATTTTCAATGGTCCTTTATTCAACGGATTAGTGGGTCTGAAAATGGGCTTAGTGATTATTTATTGTTATAATGTGACTACTTCATTTCTCAGTGAACAAAGCTAGATCGACAATAGGCCAATTATACTCCATCACTAGTTTTTGTTCGGGCTACAATTGTATTCCATAGAAACGTGGGTCGCTTTTTCCTTCGCATTGGTTGTGTTATGAAAATGCCCACGAATTTATACACAGCAAAGCTCGTTCGCCATATTGGCGCTCCACCCCATTTAAAATTCCCACACAGAATATTCATTCCGCCATCTCAATAATAAATAGAATAATAATTATGCTTATTAACCTTAAGAAACAAAATCTGTTCATAACAGGAAGCAAGGGATTAATGTTATTTACATAATATCAATAATGCAATTTTTTTTTTACTTTTTCATTCAACGTCAGTTTATTCCTTAACGAATCCAAAACGGCATATATTTCGCTATATCTCGTGCTCATTAATATAGCACCTGCGAGCTATGCTACTACGCTGCTGATATACGGGCTTTTAACGCGAGTTTTTCCTGGCAATCACGATCACCCACTGCGTTCGGCATTGTTTGAGTTCAGATATCAATATATTTTCGTCCACCGGGCAAGCCGGGTCTTCACTCAATGCAAAGAAGATATTCTAATTTGGGGATGCAAGATAAAAAAATATAGCAAAATCTGTTTTTGAATTATCAAAGCATACACTTTTGAATAACTGAACTGTTTTTCAAAAAAGTGTTACACATTTCCAATAATAATACTGGAAAAAAGTGCTCGAAGAAAATGCGATCCTTGCATTACAAACGAAAATTCACCGAGAAACTTTAATTTCACGAACACTTTAACAAATACTGTAAAATCTTTAGAACAGTACTCAAGCTCGTAAAAAAAAAAAATTAAATATCAAAAGATAAAACATGGTCCAGAATAAAGGACCTGAGGGACAAACCTAAAAAAATAATGGATTCAGAAAAACAAAAGTGAAATTAAATAAATGAATGATTTCTACTGTTCAATTGCAAAAAAGCCTAATAAAAATACTGCAGTATCATATGACCCATTAATAAATCTTGGAGAGCATGGAAATGATGATTATTCAATTTTATATGATACAAATATTGACGAATTGTTGGGAGTAATGGAAGAAAAACAGAAACAAAAGCAGCTGGCCTTCATGATATTTCCATGGATATTTTCGATAACCTCCCAAGAGCTGCCCTTAATACTTATTAATAATTCTGTCGTTTCGTGATAGTATATTTCTAACTTGTCTAAAAAAACATAAAAATTCCATTGCATAAGGGAGGGACCTAGATGATGGACCAGTATCTCTAATACCGACTGTTGCGAAAATCATTGAAAAACTAGTTGAAAAAAGACTCACTGAGTTCCTCAGTACCCACATCATTCATGCAAATCAATTTGGATATCAAAATGGTAAAAATACATATGACTCAATTTTTTTCCTTTCTGCATGTAATCCAGTAAATAGAGGGAGGTTACCTTACAAACAGTCCGGTAGTTCTAAATTTCTTATATGTTGTCTAGGATGGTTATTAATTGTTCAAAATGCAAAATGCACAATTCTTTCCCCTCCGCGCCCGCCGCTATATTGAAAATACCGAAAAAAATCGGAACTTTCTTCAGATTTTCGCTTATATCTTCGTTTTGGTGCATTTTAGCTACAATGTTGTGAAGAATCAAATTTCCTATAATTTACGTTTCGAATTTTGTTCTTAGAAGTGATAGCTACGAAGATATGCACTTTCTACAAAAAATAAAAAAATCGCATTTTCCGGAAATTTGTCAAACTTCTAACTCAAGAACGCTGTAATTCAGTTATGGCCCATTCTAGGAAAACAAAAATCGAGATGAAATTTGTAGGGAATTTAATTACCTACAAAATACATGTACTTTTTTCTAACCAACTCTACGGAGTAAACCAAAAAAGTTGAAACAACGTTTCATGGTCGTTATTGATGGTGGGTACCTTCTTCACAAGGTTGTATGGAATAGAAGCTTGACCTTTGGAGGGATTTGCTAGGATTACGTCAAGTGCGTTCAACGTCACTATGGCATCGATGTGACGGGGTGATTTTTGATGGCTACACTACAGATCCTTCTCAGCATGGGACCAAGACTGCTGAACGAGCAAGAAGGTACAAGGCAAACTCATTATCGGACGTGGTGTTTAACAGAACAACTGTCAACACCACACCTCAGGATAAGTTCCTGACCAATGAGGGAAACAAGGATCGATTCGTGAAGCTGCTCTCCAGTGAAATGCAAGCGTCAAACATAGCCACAGACCAAGCTTCCGAAGATGCTGACAGGTTGATAGTTGCCACAGCTAAATGCCTCTTCCCCAAGTACGACGCCGTCATCATTGTCAGGGAAGACATTGACCTACTCGCCCTACTGACTGGCACAACACCTGCGGTAAACAATTTCCACCTCAAAAAATCAGCGAGAGGGAAACATTCAGTCGCAATGTACTCCACCTTCTCCTACAAGTACAACACCACAGGCTGTATTTTGCTCATGCACGCAATATTGTGCGCCGACACAACTTCAAAAAAAATTTGGGTTTGGGAAGAATAAATTCTGCCAACTTTTTAGGGAAGACCCATCATTGCTGGAGCAGCTGGAGATGTTCGAGGCCCTGCTGCCAGTCCCCAAGAAATTTCAGCAGCAAGGGAGAAAATCTTGGTATCCCTGTATCCGCTATAGCAAATTGAAGACAAGTACCACCAAGCTCGATCTGGCTAAACTACCTCCGACCACTGACGCAGCATATTTCCACTTCCAGAGGACATACCACCAGGTCATGGAGTGGATGGGGATTGTCAAAGACCCTATCGAGTGGGGCTGGTGTAGAAAAGCTGGAAGACTGGAGCCCATCAGGATGAGTAAACACGCTGCTCCCCCAAACCTGCTCAAGGCCATCTCATGCAGATGCACAACTGGCTGTATGGGGGCGTGTGGCTGTCCTAAAGTGTTCAGCCCTTTGCAAATTCTGTGTTGGCCAAGAATGTAATAACAGGAATGAAGTTATCGTCGAAGTCGAAGACGACGCCGATCTAGTAACTTCACTATTTGACGAAAATGAAGACCCCGACTTCATTAACTCACCCCCTACGGAACGAGCGAAACGCATGTGAATTTATTTTCTTTTCAGTTCTTAGTTCACTTACTACCGATTTTTGTATGATTATTACTGCTTTTTGTTCTTACTTTTTTTAAATAAATGAATCTGCTGTGTTGGTGGGTTATTTGAAATTGAACATCCCCTCTCACTCAAGTGAAATAGTACCTGCCTCCTGAGCATTGCGATGTAACATATAAGTAACCCAAGTAGGATTGGTATAAACTCCAAATTCAAGCCAAAACTGGAAAATAATTAGTGAATTTTTTAAGATACAATGTGGAGTCACAATAGCCAAAAAAAGCAATATGCCGTTGTTTAAACTTTTATGTTTACCCCCCACTACGTACGGTTGGTTGGGAAAAAAGAACATGAATTTTGTAGGTTATTAAATTCCCAACAAATTTTATTGTGATACTTGTTTTCCTAGAATAGGCCATAACTGAATTACAGCGTTCTAAAGTTAGAAGTTTGACAACATGCATCGATTGATTCAAATCAAAATATCTCGAAAACGACTGCTTGTAGCAACTTTTGAAAAGCATACCTTTTTCACGTAAAAATGATAGAGGAACGAATTTTTCATCTAGAAAATGTGATACATACATGCACGACAAAGTTGTGACTCCCCAAAAGAGACAAAGACCTGTAGGCGGCGCCCCCTACAACTAAGCGCCAAACTAAGATCAAATTTGAATTTCTCATATCGAAAAATCCCCGAATACTAATTCTCGTCCAAATATCGACATTATTTTGAAAATTATTTACGAAAAAACAAAATAAAAATAAATTTTCAACACCCTGTATATCAAAAATGAATGCTTTGCGGACCCATGCTTATATGAACTTTCCACCTTAAAAATAACTGAGGAATCGTCCTGTAAAATATTGGACACTTATTACATAACACCCTGTATTTAAACAAAAATAAAGATTATATTAAAAAAATTAAACATCGCCACGAAACGAGAACTAAACAAAATATGTCAATAGACAAAATGAAAAAATAAATTGACTTGACGGGTAACCATTTCACATTTCTTAATTTTTCTGAATATTCCACACCAGTTAACTGAAGAATTTGTCGAATCGATCCTTTCTCGTTGTGTGTTCTAGCTTCAAGCGTAATAACAGATGACGCGGAATCTAAACAAATTGATTGCGACTAATTTCTATTATTTTTCGCGCTACTCAACCGTATACATAATCAAAAACACTCAAGTTTCCATAAAACATGCCATATAAAAGCTATATAAATTAATTCAGAACCACTTGTGTGTTCCTTCAATCACAACTCAGTAGCGTGACATAAATACATTAATTTCAATCAATGAATTGGATGGAAATCGTAGGATTGTATGAACTCTCCAAGCGAACTGGACTTGGAGGTTCAATTGGGTTCAATGAATAGTCAGGTTGATAATTATCTGAGGATTCATCAAATGGAAAATGTATGTCAAGTTGTAATATCTAACAGAAAATAGCTTTTCTCCCGTATGGCTGATAATAAAATTGATACTGTTTTCCATATTTTGAGTTATCTTTTCTGAGAAAGGCAAATTACTAAATTTGCCCTGATACGTTACTGCGTTATATTCTGCTTTCTGAAATGAACTAAGAAAATTTCAAATTTGTCAGTAACGTACCCAAGTAACATTTTTAGTGGACAGAACGTAGCGGCCACAATTCTGGAAAACTTTGAGGTGTTTGACTACAGGGTTCTATCACGCGATGGCTACCAAAATGGGGAACACTTTTTTGGTGTTGTGTCAAGTATGAAAAAATAGTACCTAATAGAAATATAGCAATCATTTCTTTTTCGAAATTAAAAATTAATTTACCAGACCTGAAAATAAAATTTAAACATAATTAAGCCCGGAGTTGAAAATTCCATAGTTCATTTATTTATTAGTAATTCATCATTCAGTATTACATTGATTGAAAAACAGTATTTCCTGCATATTTAAAGTTCTTCGCCGTTCATTAACCAGGTATCGGATTTCAATCCAATTCCTGAGTGATGAATGGCAAGAAAGCTGATTATGCAATAGGTAGCGCAATAAATCATGACTAAACGATACTTCTTATATAAATTGAAATGATTGATTTTGACTCGGGTCTTTTTTATTGTGCCTGTTTATGCTGCCAGTCCATGATGACACATCTCTTTCCCTGGGTTTTTATAATAATGTAAGTATACTTTGAAATAAATATATTAGGGGTCCGTAATGTTATTTTGGAGATTTTAAATGTTATTTTGTAGATAAAAATACTAATTAGAAATTGCAAAAAAAGTCGTTGGAACCAAAAGAGTTTACTTTTAAGATAGGGGTAATATTTTGATAGTTTGGAACTGAAATATATTTTAAATTCAAAACTTGCTGTTTCATAAAACAAAAATTCGTAGGTATTTAAAAAATAATCTCAATTTCGAAGTTGACAAAACTAGCAGATAACTTTCTAGAGATAAATTCTACAACAAAGGTAATAAACAGTATGTCAAAAGGTATTTTAAAATTGTTGTTGTTGTTGTTGTTACTTGGAATAAACGAATACTTTGCGAAGAAAAAATTCGAGAAGCATCAATCTGATTCATGGGAAAAAAAGTTCATGCTTTATAAAAAAAACATTTCGAAGTTAACAAATGATATTTTGAAACGTGAAAATGTAACTTCGACATCTGCAGGTTGATGTTGCCCCCATATGTTGATCGATATCATTCAACTGAAAACTATTTAAAAAACTTTGAAATAAACAATTGTTAATTCAAAATCAGATGATTGTTGCTTTGGGAAAAAGCATCTTGAAGAAATTTCTAACCTCAGATTCATTCCTCTGAAAAAAAAAGTGTCGAACTCCAGTTTGTGAAAAAACAGTTCATGTAACTTCGAAACTTTGCAATTAAAACATTGTTATGAAGATAAGAAAGAATACTTCTGAACAAATATTACTTTGAAATAAACATTCTGTGGTTGAAGAATGTACTTTTACAAAGAACAAAACTGGAGATATTGTCTTTGCGATAATATAGTATGCTTGATAGCAAAAGGTATTTTTTTTATTATTCTCCTCGATTTTAATTTCAACTAGCAAAAAAACAAAAAGGCACAGACAATAATAAATTACTAACATAGAAGATATATGCAAGTAAAGTGAAGAAAGAACGATACGAGAAGGGAGAAATACTTGAAAAAACAGCAGAGTCAAAACAAAATCCACTTATAAATCCAATTCGCTCCGATTCAATGGTATCCGTAGCAAAATATGTATTGTATTCTATCTCAGGAAGACAAAAAAATTAACTGTCGGAAGTTAAATGTTACCTAGTAATTTAAAAAAATGCATTAAAAATATATTTGAGAATATTGAAAACTCGGGTTAGTATTAGTTTCAGAACAAAAAAAGTGCGCCAAAATAATAAGAAAAGAGTTGTTAATTATTTCCTAGAATAAAAATTAATTTCCAGTGGAAAATCAAAGAATTAAACCAATATTTCCGGTAATTCTGAAACTTTGTATATCAAATTAAGGAAAAAAACCATTGGAAACCATGAATACATCATAGAATGAATACACCACAGGTTCACTTTGTTCACTTCAATTAAAAAAGATTTTATTGAAAACAAAAACAATCACCTACACCAGATATAGTCATTTAGTTCACAATTGAAATATCAAAAGAGAAAAAAATATACCAAAAAAAAGTTTATTCGCTATTAACATTTGAATTTTTTTTCATTATGAAGAATGAAACCACCAAGAACGAAGACCGCGCCTCCACCATATGTCACGCTCTGCTTGGGGAGATTCTGTGAAACCCTATCTGTATAGGGTGCCCAATAATTATCTTGCTCGGCTTGCGAAAGGTTGAAACATTTTACTTCTGTGATTGTGACCACACTGATATAGTGAAATAAAAAAGTGAAGTGAAAACAATTATGGTTTATTAAAAATATCAGAAAACAAAAATATACATAATGGAGAACACAAATGTTAAATTAAAACTATTGCCCTTTATTCAAATTATAAGAGGGCAAAAACTAACATGATGGTTGATACAAAAATGACCAATGGGGGTATGACCAAAAGAAGTAAATAAAAGTAACACTTACATTATTATAAAAAACCAGGGAAGGAGAGGTGTCTGCAGCATAAACAGGCACAATAAAAAAGACCCGAGTCAAAACCAATAATTTCAATAATTTTTTTGTAATAAATCAAATTGTCAGTTTTCTCTAAATGAAGTTGGCGAGAAGTGGTGAGAATGTTGAATAAATTGACGATAGGAGAAGGCTATTTTCGATCAACTTGGCTTCACAATAGATATCCCATCACTGAAGTGAGTGCCTCAATGTCCTAATCAGTGGCTTCACTTATGAGGAGATTCTCATGCAATTCCGCATAATCGAATATGCTCTGTGACATGGACGTATAGATAATAAAATATTTATAAGTCCATGTGCTGTGACATGCAAAATGGTCTAGATACCAAATTGATACCTTCATTTTTGCTTCTTCTATAAATCAGAGAATACAATTTTGTAACTTTCTATTCGACTTCACAATTTGATTCAAATCTTTGACGAACGATAAAGACCGGTCGTAACGTCATCCATTTGTCAGCAATAATTCGTGAAATCTACCTCTTCCGATTAGACGAGCCTTCGGATTTTTTATATATGTATTACAGACATATGTAGATGTTTGTTTTGTAATATATTAATTAACAATATTTGGGGTAGTAAGTGCCTGTAGGTGAACGCTGCGACTGAAAAAAAAAGTACCATTTTTGAGTCGGATTAAATTATTTTTTTCATACATTAATGCAACGAATCGATGTTTTATTAACATGTGGGACATCCTATTTTTTTTTTAATTGAACAGATCCTATTCTAGACTAACAACAAAATTTATTTCATGAAAAAATTCTGATGTTACTCATATGAAATGGCATTGCCAACTTATAATACTTACAAATGACATTCTATGCTAAAACTTCAAACGTTCACAACAATAAGGACCCATTTCCACACCATCTTGTTTGTTTTAGATGAAATGAAAAAAACTGTTTTTTGTTGGTTTCATTTCAATTAGAAGATTCACAAATAAACATTCTGTCAAAATAATGCATAATAATAACTCCAGATGACTTCACCAAGCTGTCCAGAAACTACGGTTTTCTACAAGTATATTAGAATTGTCTCCTTCAAAGTGAGTTTTTGCAAATGGTATTGTCTCAAGATTTAGATACACCACTTCACTAGAGTCTTGAAATGAATAACACTACACAAAAAAACTGGAAACGAATACAAAATGGAAATATTTTAAGAAAAACTCAAAACAAGTGTATAATCTCTAAAGAAAACAGAAAAACAATGTACTTATGACTGGTTTGCATTTTCGCCACTCTGGCGCTGGTATCTAATTTTGAATTATCAATTATGATGTACCAGATACGGGATGTGCGCAAGGCTGAGACCATAGTAGCGAAACGATGACCGACGGTGTAATCCGAATTACGAATTTGATTACACTTACGAGAGTGTATAACCTCTGAAGAAAACAGACAAGGTACTTGTCTGGTTCGCATTTTCGCTACTCTGGCGCTGGTATCAAATTTTGAATTCCCAATTATTTACAGGATACGGGATATGCGCAAGTCAGCGACCGTAGCGAAACGATGACCGTCGGTGTAATAATCCGAATTCCTAATTTGATTATAGTTACGAGAGTCAATAGTCAATCGAAGTTGGTCAACTAATCAATAAATCCCAATCCAATCACACATTCGATATAAAAATAGTGTTTTCACGGATGAACTATTTGTGTTGAAATACCAGCATATAATTGTGTGTGAATTTGTGTAAGATGTAAGAGTAAACTAGAAAGTAAGTAAAACTACTAACTACTGAAAGTAAATGAATATTATATAACCCGAATATTATTTCGTAATTATAAATAATAAACATATTTCATATTTTTCAGAAAAACATGAGCTGGGATATTTGGAACCTAAAAAACCTAAAGTACCCAAATGACAGTCAAACTCTTACTATAATTACATCGCAAGACATCACATTTGCAGGAAAATCTAAATCCAGAAAAAAATATTGAAAGACTTGCTCAGGAAAACTTTGTCTGGATTTTGTACTTTAATAGATTATGTTTAGTGAAAGTTTTATATTATGTTAAATTATTTTGTTTCTGACATAAATGTTACATGTTGATTTATGCCGCCCCATCGCCTGAAATTTAATCCTGGGTGCGCCCTTGATTGCTCCTAATATTCACTTTTTATGTCATGTATATTAGGATTATCTCTGTATATGTCTGTACATTAGACTCTGTTTAACCTTTCCTGAATTTGGGTATATTTCCCATTCTGTAAATGGCTTCGGCTGTTGAATGGTGTACTAAATAAATAAATATAGTTGAACACCCAATGACCCCTGTAAATTTCTGCCTACTGTTCAATCGACAGGTCTTCCAATAAGTGACGAACTTCAGTGAAGAAAGACTCTCTGACTCGTTTGTTGCCTGCAAATATCCTAACGATAGCGTAAATGAGTACGGCAGTTCTCCACTGAAACAAACTATTTCAAACATTTAATGAGTATAAGGGTAATAATGAAACATTCCTCATATAGACGCCACTGCTCCAATTACATCTCAATTTCCTTGCTAATTGAACTGCAAGGTCAGCAAGCAGCGAAAGATAATGAATCCAATGAATTGAATTCCTTTCGTGTTCTTGGAAACGAGAAAAAAAGAGATGTCATCCATACGGGCATACAGTCTCATCAAATCATACTTCATTTTGACTATTATGTCACAGATAATTGTAAATTGTACGTTGAACTCGGGAAATTTTCAATAAATTAATTAATTGTTATTGTCTAGACACGGGTTTTTCGAATTTAAACTGCCTTTTAATTTTTATTGCCGTTTAATTTCATCAAAAAGCATTAATAACTTCAATAAGTGGATATTAATTGTTATCATGATGACTTGTTCGGTATCTGGAGATCCGTGGTTTTGTTTGGAGTATGTGAATGCATGATTGGGTGTAGGTCGAATTGGAACAAAAACTCTTGAATAGTACTGTTTTTTCTTAGCTGGATTATGAGTAATCTGGAAAATTCTTAAGTTCACTTCGAATATGCATATTGTTACTTTTGGACAAAAAATACTATTTTTTACAACCGGACTATTGTTTACCACATCTGATTCTAGAGAGTAGATTGAGTTACTGGTTGCTGAGCCAAACTCGTCGATATATAATTTACTTCAAGCGAATTCATACATTTTGCAGGATATATACAATTTTAGAATATTTTTTTCACTTTTCTGGAATTATGGCTGATATTCCGGTATTATATACCTCTTCTAAGTGTGGATTCATGCAGCACAAAATAACAATTATCAAATAAGAAATAACAAATAACAATTATCAATTAACAAGAATAAAAATGTAGCATTCATGCACTCAAAATAACAATTAAGAAATAAAAAGTAAGCATGCGCACAAGACGGAGATCCGAGGCATTTAAATTAGGTAATCCTAATTTTTCGAAATTCCATGTCCCCTCGATAATAAGAAACAAGTGAAAATTCAAAATGTCCAATAAACAATATGACAACTGCATGACAGATTGAAAAACTGCAACTATAAATAAAACCATGGTTACGATTTTTCTAATGGAACACGCGTTGTTGATAAATTGCATTGAACACAATTGATCGAAAATATCATTCAAGACGATTGATTGATTTATACGAATTATTTTGTACATATATCGGTGGTTAAAAAAAAGAATAACCATCACGAAGGCTACGGTTTACTGGTTTAAGACAATATTGAAGATGATATATGTTCTTGATACTCAATATACTATTACTCTTCAGGGTAACAGTGAGTTTGGAGGGCTCGCATCTTCGTGCTTACCACACAAAAGTTCACTTATTCTCCTGATAAAAAAACGATATCGATTACACACCTAAACAAATAATCAACTATCGTATTATGGGACAGTAATTAAATGCATTGAGGCAGGAGAATGCCCTGTTGGGATATTTTGCGATCTCAGCAGGGCATTCGACTACATTGATCATGATATCCTAAGAGTAAAACTTTTTGGATATGGTATGCGGGATCTTGCTAGCGTGGATATCGGACTATCTATTTTCTAGGAAACAATATGTTGAAATTAAGAGAAATGCATCTGACATTATTTCAACGGAGTTTCCACAGGGGTCAGTTCAGGGCATAGAAATATAATAAACACTAGAACGCTAATCAGTTGAGAATGGTGTGGCACCTCATAGGGCAAATTCAGCGACCACCGAGTCTGCGCAATAGATAGTGTAATTGAGCGCGATATTTAACGTGTCGTCAGGGCCGGTCTTAGGATTTTTGACTTCTTGTTCGTGAATCTGGTTTAAGTTGTCGGTAATAACCATAGAAATCCATTTCTATGGCAATAAAATTTGCAATATCATATAGTTTTCCTTTAATGAAATATACAGAAAAACTTTAAATTTGACTTCTTCCGATAAAAAAATAAGATTGTTTTTGTAATGTTTCCACTTTAAATGTATCTGAAAAATCTACATAAAATCCTAGGGCTTCAAAAAAATTCAAACTTGAAATATTGATGGGAATCGATTCTATTATACTCAAAGAGCAGCCTATAAATTACAAAAATAAAAAATGGCTATTTGTGTCTCCATCGGCCTCACGCCTAAACCGTTGGGCCCATTATACTTCAATTCCATATCAGTGAGTTTGAGAAAACATTTTCTAAACGTATTTTCGAAAATCGAATGGTGGTTTTCATTAAGATTTGAATTAAAAAAAAGTATTTAAAAGTGTTTTTAACCGCCAACTTAGTTGCACAGCAACCCTCGGAAGTCAGAGACTTGTGAGTTAAGAAGATGGGGACCTTAGCTTTTTAATTGTCATCCGAAGCACTACTCGTCTGGTAACTATGGACAGTCCGAAAGATTGATATCTAGGTAAGTACCAAGAATGTTTGGTTGGTCACCTATCTCCTCCCGCTCAACGAAACTACAGAAATAATTTTTTATTTCAATAGCCGTGCCGAGAATCGAACTCGGACCATTTGGGCATAAGCCAACGTCTCTACGCTATCGACCACCAGCCCAGTTGGGAACATTTATCATGAATATTACGAATGCTTCTGTTATGGATGATATTAGTTGAATGAATTAAGAACCCAATGTATAGGCTGATTTTGAATGTGAGAAAGTATGTATACAATTCATGTTGAAAACGAAAAATATGCTCGATTGGAAAGGAAAAATTCACAAAAATATCTGCCAAATCCAGGTGAAAAACTACATTTTTGACTGCATTGGCCGGAGGTTTTCACTGATCATTTCAAATGTTACTGAATTGCATTTTTGCAATAAGAATTTCCAAATGATACAGGATATTTCTGTATCGCTTAATCTTAGAAAAGGGAAAACGGTAGGATCAGGGGAAAAAGGACTACAATAGTTCTCAACACATTTTATTCCGTAGTGTTTGTTATACATACTTATTTCTAGAAAACAAACATTGTGGCATTTTGTTTCAAAAGCTATGGATGAGAAAATAGAATCAATTCAGTAAGTGTTTTTCTCTTCAATTCACCTCTAATTTTCTCAGTTTGAGACATTGCAATATTGAAAAATCTAATTCTGGTATAAATTCTTGTTAAAGCTTTTATCATTTTCATTTTGTGACTCGCCTCATAAGGTGATATATCAAAAATGTGTTTTTTAAGGAGATGAATAATTTTTCGTCCTGGAATAAAGTTGCTGAAATTTGGTGTATGAAGGTTTCCAAAACATTTTTTTCACTTGGCATACAATTATTGGTAATTGCAAGAACCTGCCGGATTTTTCTCTCAACGAAAATACAAATATCAATAATAGTTTGTGATGGCCTTATGAGACCACCTCTATCTTTTCTATTCAATAATTTGTCATACAGTTTCCCTGAAGATTTTGAAAATCATGTCGCAATGTCAATCTCTTGAATGTGTAAAAATATTGGTATGCTGTAGGATTATTGTTCCAGCCATTCCGTCCCCTGAAAAATTGAAGTATTTTGATATTGTTCTGATCGGCACAATTGATCACATTTACCTAATACAATTAAAAAATAATTCTAAGTGGTCCTGGCTAAATTCATAGGTCAGAATATAATTCAGTGGTGAATTGGGTTTTTTCACATATTCATAAAAACTTCCCAAAACAGATATAATTGTTATGCATAATCCAAGAATGGGAGTTTTGTTCTTTGAGTTATGAATTTATTTTCCATCAATATGTTTCAGAGACCTCAAATACACAACTGTATCCTCAAGTAGGGGTCTCCATACTTTTTCAGTTTCAGGTTTCATTAGTGTTTTATAACCCTTCCCAAAGGGGTTTCTGGAATTGAGCAGGTCGAAAGCCCTATCGACAATTCTGATAAATTCAATTGTTGCTTTTGCCCCAGCAAAATTTGGATCACAGACATCCACCATTAGGAATTTTAGGGCATCTGCAACACTAGCACTGATTGTTTGTACTGCTAAATTAACCTGGAACATAAAATGATGAAAATTATTATTCCCAATGTATTGATTGTTACGGAATAAGTGGAATAATATTTATAATGCAACATACTTTCAGTTGCTAATTCACCATTATAATAATATAACTCATAACAAGAGTGTTAATAAGTGACAATTTTTTGAATCATTAAATGACTCAAAATTGCACCAAAAATGTATGGATACAAAGAAGTTTCCTCCATGTAACCTTTGCAGTTAATCTACATCCTGTTGTTCATCTACATAAACTAACCTGAAACTTCGAACTGTTTGGAACTTTGGAACAAATGGTTTCCTCAAATTCAGACATCGGGTCTCCATCTGAGTTTATTGGTCACCACTAACTTATCTTCCACCCTGAAGTGCACATCACACACACAATTTCTGTCACTTGAATGTTCTTTGGTGGGATCTCTTCCAAGAGTAATGTTCTTGAAGTGAGCCTATAAAAAACAATGCAATTGGTGTCTATGAATTCATCAATTATTCATTGATATTATTTTATATGGTTACACCTCGGGTTACATTAGGAAAGGTTATCATATTGGCAACTGAAGTTCAGTATTAACAATAATTTCAACTTTTGAATGACAACAATGTATAATTTCATCTAATATTTACTAAAACTTATATACTTACATAAAATAGGTCATCCTGGAATTTTTTCCTTATTTTCACAGAAGAGAACCATGCACTTCATTTTGTCTATTACTTGTCCAAGCACTTGAGACGGTTCTTACTAAATAAAATTAACCAAAATCAGGTATATTCAAAGTAAAACTGATGAACTATAGGAATGTCAGAAAAATCCAATGTTCATTGAAACAAGGAGAAAACACAGAAGACGGAGCACAAATCACAAATGGCAAGCAAACGAATTACAAAACACGAAAGCAAACAGGTATCAAAACTGTTAAAAGCCGACACTGTTCTCTTTCTCCGCTTGTTAGGTCATAATAGAATTCTGGGGCGGGGTTGCCAACTTCACTGGATTTCGCCCAATTACATGCCCTAACCGCAGATAATCTAAACCGAACCTAATTTGAAAAATACGAATAAACAAAACTTGGCAACGACGTGACCAGCAAAGGCATTCTGCGCATGTACAAATGGTCGGTGATCATTCCCTATGTAGAGTCGTTCCACTGAATCTCGGATGTCGAGTTTGGCGTTCTAGTGTTTATTATATTTCTATGGTTTAGGGCCCAAAATTGTTTTTATTTCATATCATTGATCTACGTAAATCAACTGCAATAACATCCATTACTATGTATGCAGAGGACACTTCGATCATTGTCTCTCATAGAACTGATTCGACCTTGGAAGAAAAATGTTATCAAGCCTTGCTGGTTTTCCCCAAACAATATTATCTCGAATGCAAATAGAACAGTTCCACTATGGTTTCATAATCGCCTGAAAAGTTGTAATAATATTAGTTTTCGCGCAAATGAAGTCCGACTATGTAACAACAGAAAGTAAGGTGACAAAATTTCTGGGACTTCGCATTGAACAATGTCTGGGATGGCAGAACCATTGTGATTTCTGAACAAAGAAATCAATTCAATAACTGTGTTTATTAATGAAGAGTATCCAAATTCTCTCAGTGTGTTGAGGTATTCTCTCAGTATGTTAAGGTATAGTCTGTGTCTGCTTTAATATCGATATCATCAGCAAAGAAGTGATTATGTTTTCCGTCGTTACAATTACTCTCCAAATATTTCGATAAGTGTTCATGGAATTTGTATATAGAAATTGATGGTGAACGATAAATTTGGTCAATCATTATATTTTAATGATTTCCCTTGATGATTGAGTGCAATATCCTTATATCACCCAGGTTTTGAATGGATCTCACAAAAACAAGATTACTTCTTATGTACATAACGACTCCGTTTCTTCCGTAACCATTGAAGTAGAATTCTGAAACTTTCACAGTTATTATTATAGAATCCAAAGCTGATTCTATATATTACACAAAAGGACGATTGAACTGATTTCAATTGAGTACTGAAATTAAAATGTGTGATCCTGAAAACAAAAACATCAATACCAATAGTTTGTTGATTCCTTGCATCGCTACTGATGGAAATATGAGATATTTCTTGTGATGGGACAGAAATAAGATTATTCACTGGATAATCGAGAACTATTCTCATAACTACCTATTTTCATGATTACTCCTATAATCACCTATTTTCGTGATCTATTAAGGCGTCCATCATCTTAATGGATTTGAAGATTTTTCACGACGTTCCGATTGCTTGTATATCTGCAATGTCTTCAGGAGAATACTGACAAGCTTAGGTGATACTCACCTATTTATATGTCTATCGGTGCAGTGGTGCGTGTTATTCCAACATGGTTGACTGAAGGCGTTATTGGCCTTGATGTAGACGGCCTCCTTGAACTTCCGTTTAAACCAATGATCCTCTCTATCTAGAACGCCTGCGTTGCCCCATACATTCCAGGAATGGACAACAATTCCCAATTCTCATGTTTCTCTGCGTTGGGTCAATTTATTGTGTTCATCCAATCTTACCGACAACAGCTTCTTCGTCTCTCCGATGTACGAATCTTCGCATCCACATGGAACTTCACAAATGCAGTTTTCACTGATTTTAGTTGTGTTGTGAGGTTTGGTCTTGGTGAGGAAACTCCGTAGAGTACCGCCGGACTGGAAGCTTCTGATCATTTCGGAGACACCTCAGATGTACGGAAGGAAGATCACTGTGCTTTGTTGTTGCTCTTCGGATGTCTTCGTTCTCTCGGGTTGTTTCAATACTTCTCCTAGGAGTTTCTTGGTGAGGGTCCTCTCTGATGTGGTTTAACTCGGCATCTACTGACTCATTGTTGTATATGTGCTTCGCTCTTTCCACCAATGTTGTTACGATCCCTCTCTTTGTCGTACTCGGTTGGTTGGAGCTGTAGTTGAGATACTGCCCCGTATGTGTCTTCTTTCTATAGATGGAGGTGTGGATGGCACTGCCTGTTCTCTCAACATTCACATCAAGGAAAGGTGAGGTACTGTTGGTTTCCATTTACATCGTAAATTTGATTGAATCCCTGTTGCTGGTAATTCTTGAGAATGAATCCTGAAGATGTTTATCTCCGTGGTTCCATATAATGGAAGTGTCATGCACGTACCTGAACCACAGTTTTGGTTTGTGTTCTGCCTGCCGTATAGCCAATTCCTCGAACCACTTCATGTACAATAATTGGAGAAACGAAAGGTCCCATCGAGAGAGAGAATAATCGGCCCTTTTCTTGAGAATATGCGTTGTGTCTGGTTCAAGTTCTACATTCCTGAGGGTGTCTACGAAGTGCTTGGAATTATCAACGGCTATTTCCTTGTAAGGGTTGTGGTATCGGTGGGAGATATTTCGATAACTTGTGTGTTGGTGGGTGATGATCGGTCTCAGTGGCATGTCTGGTTTGTGAATTTTTGGAAGCCCGTAGAGATGAGGTAGTTTGCGTCAGATGTGATTGTTCGTTGTGTAGAATGAAAGTTGTATATTTCCTCAGAAAGGTGTAGATCTTCCTCTCTCTAGTGGGTGTTGGATCCTTCTGTGAGAGTTGATAGCTTTCTGTGTGGAGTACCTACTTTATCTTGTGATCATATGTTCTGGTGTCCATGATATTTGTGACGTTTCCTTTGTCGGCTGAAAAAACCTTTATAGATGAATCCTTTTGAAGGATTATGAGGACCCTTTGTCTCCCACACTGATGTTTCTCCGGGGATTTCGCTCCATCTCAAGTGTCTCTTTCTTGAATCGTACAAGTTTTCATCAACTTCCGGGGGTTGGTCAAACAACTAAGAAAGCGGTTGGAAACGAAACAAAACAAAACGAAAAACTCGTTGATTCTATACTCACAAGGTCCAGGATAGGTATCGTGTTTGGTTCAACTGCGAAGTTCAATCCTTCTTCGATCAGGGACTCCTCTACTTCTGTAAGGGGTTTGGATGAGATATTCATAATAGTTTTCTTACCTTCGCTCTCGATTCGTGAGGACCGTGTTCTTCCTGCTATCCGATTCCATTTCTTCTGATGCCTCTTCCCTATTCCAGACAACGAACGATCACATCTGACGCAACACTACAGCAAATCACCTCATCTCTACGGGCTTTCGAAAATCAACAAATCAGACATGCCACTGAGACCTATCACCAGCTCCCGGAACTCACCAAAATACAAGTTATCGAATTACCCCCCACCGATACTACAACCCTTACCGGGAAATAGCAGTTCAAACGTTAAGAATTCCAAGCACTTCGTAGACACCACAAAGAATGTTGAACTTGAACCAGAGGGTCGTTTCGTCAACTTCGGCGTGGAGAGCCTCCACACCAATGTCTCCCTCCATAAAGGAATACCTTAGCATCATCAAAAGGAAACTCGAAGGGGATAACCAGCTCGACGAAAGGATTGACCTCACCATTGAAGCGATATTGGAATTACTGCAGTGCTGCCAACACAACGCATATTGCCTAGAAAAAGGTCGATTCGTCTCTCAAGACTACGGACTCCCGATGGGATGTTCCCTTTCTCCAATTATTGCCAACACAATGGCTCGAGGAATTTTCTATACGGAAGGCAGAACACAAACCAAAACTGTGGTTGTAGTATGTGAATGACACTTTCCTTATATGGAACAAAGAAGATAAACATCTTCAGGATTTCTTTTCAAGAATTAACAGTATCAGGGGTTCGATAAAATTGACGGTGGAAATGGAAACCAACAGTACCTTACCTTTTCTTGATGTGAATGTTGAGAGAACAGGCAATGACATCCGTACCTCCGACTATAGAGAGAAAACACATACGGGACAGTATCTCAACTACAGCTCCAACCATCCGTGGGATCGTAAGAACATTGGTGGAAAGAGCGAAGCAGAAATGTACCAACAAAGAGTCACTAGATGACCAGTTGAACCACATCAGAGAGGACCTTCACCGAAATGGATACCCCGAGAAACTCCTAGGAGAAATATTGAAACAACTCGAGAGAACGAAGATATCCGAAGAGCAACAACAAAGCACAGTGATCTTCCATCCGTAATCAGAGGTTTCTCCGAAAGAATCAGATGGATCGGAAACAAGTTCAATATTAAGAGCTGCTTTCAATTACGGAGCTTCCCCACCAAGACCAAACCTGACAAGAGAACCGAAATCAGTGAAAACTGCATTTATGGAGTTCCATATGAATGCAGAAATTCCGACAACGGAGGCCGTTGTCAGTAGAATTGTATGAACAAAAGAAATGGACTCAACGCGAAGAAACGTCAAAATTGGGAATTACCGACCATGCCATAGAATTTCATGGAACAGCGCAAGCATCCCACATAGAGAGAAGCATTGGTTCAAACGAAAGTTCGAAGGGGACGCCTGCATCGAGGCCAATAACGCCCTTCAGTCAACCAAGCGTTGAGATAAATATTGTTTGAAAACCGTTCACTGCCCTTTCTGGCGGACTGCAGAGGCGCGAAACTCCACGCATCTTAACACCGCGCGAAAACCACTGCACCGACAGACATATAAATAGGTAAGTAGCACCTTAACTTGTCAGTATTCACCTGAAGGCGATGGCAGATACAAGCAATCGAAACGTCGTGAAAAACTTTCAAATCCATCAAGACGATGGACGTCCGAAACGAGAGTAATCAAGTTACCACATCGTCTACAACCTTCAAACATATTTTCGTGTAAATTTTCATTGTAAAATAAATATCAATATTCTTATTTCGATGGTAGGAAAATCATGAAAATGACTAACCAGATTATTATTTATTGGCAAATTTTTCATTATTATTTTAGAAAAAAGTAAAAATTCCATAATGCTAGTCTCCACGGGAGATATGGAGGAAGTCTCCAAGAGAGATGGAAAATAGTACGATTTTTCAGTGGTGATAAATTCGATGTCCTGATCACGATTCCGAAATAATTTTCAGCTCATCTTGCAACCTAATATTATTCTCCCGGAAAAGGAGCAGTTCCGTCGCCTCTGAGTGCAGTGTATGTTACTCAGATTGGAGTCAGTGTATCATTAGACTAGCGAACATAATAATAATCATAATTTAGCTTCAATATTGGATGATTTACTCCGTATTATCAGAATAATATGCAGTTAAAAAAGTGTTCTTTTTCAATTAACTTTCATGTTCAATTGACAGAATCTAACATTATTTTGTCCGATACCACAAAAACAGTTCAATAATATATCAATTGAATTTGAAACGATAAAAATGAAATAGTGTTTACCACGATAAACTGTTCCGCCATCGATTATTGATTAAAAATACATAAAGAGGTTACATTCTTCAGTTAATCATTTCGTTAAACTATCATGAACATTTATTTGATCTGTGGAATGCGTATATCTTTCATTCTATTATGTAATCCTCATGAAAATGGTGAATCAAATAAATTTTAATTGATGGCATTTCGCAATTGAATTGAAAGTGCATTTTATGGATATGATCTGATATTCAATAATTTAATCTCAGGTATGATTAATTTCCATAACAGCTTTATGATTTTCCAAATAGCACTGTTCATTTTTTGTTTTTTTTTTCAAATTATATCGATCTCGTTCTTTTTTGTTGCTTTGTATATATATATATATAAATATATATATATATATATACAAGGTTTAATCTAACCTCTTACACACCCGTGAATGACGAGTGTATAATGCCATTTTATAACG
This sequence comes from Gonioctena quinquepunctata, assembly GCA_018342105.1. Taxonomy (NCBI): domain Eukaryota; kingdom Metazoa; phylum Arthropoda; class Insecta; order Coleoptera; family Chrysomelidae; genus Gonioctena; species Gonioctena quinquepunctata. The sequence goes on along the minus strand of JAFIRS010003064.1, from coordinate 7,590 downwards.
AATTACTGTGGTTGAAAAACATATTTTGTTCTTTGTAACATTCGACAAAATTTTGAGTAGCACCACCTGCCTAATTTCAGGTGACCTGCTCAGAGGAAAACTTTGACGATTACCGAATGCAATAAACATTTTACTCGAAATTTGAATAATGTAGAATGTTGAAGTGATTGTGTTGTAAATGTATACATTGAAGGCTGCCTGAGATAGATATTCAATCTCAAAGTGGAGAAAACAACTAAACTTGTTATATCCAAACTGGTGATAAAGTCAGAACTAGTTGAGTGCATACGCTGCTTTGGGGCACTTATCATAATAATCACAGTCACTTGCAAGAAACAAACGACACAAACAGTATTTAAAAAGGAAACATTCGTAATTGAATATTGTTTTAAAAAATAATTTTAGATATTGTAACGAACCTAGGCCGGACCTGTCGCCTCACATGTTGCCGTCGACAGCGATGAGATCATCCCCGGAGATGTTCGAGAACCATCCAGTGCGCTCTGCCGCGGAAGACAACGGTCAATATTGGAAACAATTGGAACACGCCGGTCGCCAACGGAAAGAATTCGAAACATCGAGAATGCTGTATCGGAGATAAATAGGCAACCCTCAAGTCTCAGAGACACAGTCTGAACGAGCCCATACCATCGAGCTATACAGTGGCGTAGTAATATAAATTAAGTTGTAGATTCAGTGTGAAATAAATTATTTAAACCAAGTTAAGTTTATTTACGTTACAATTGGTGTCGGAAGTGAGATTTTGAAAATAAACAAGTGATCGTGGAGTGGATAGTCAGAAAAATAAATTGATAGACCTTTTTGTACGCCCAAAATAGACAGTGGCCCGGTTTTCGCGAAGTGGACAGTTGTGCGTGGGAATATAAACTGATACACTCTTCGCGTGAAACAGACAATAGACTGGTGGCCCGTGGAAAAGAATTCGCGAAGTGAATTTTTAACAAACTGATAACTTTTCGTGTAAAACAGACTGATACCTCGTCAAAGACAAAATGTGTTCAAGAAAAGTGCGCCTTGCGGATTTGAAGGTAGCGGAATTGAAACAGGAATTGGAGGAAAGGGAACTGGAAACAACAGTAAAAGCAAGTCTCCAGGAAAGACTTGCAGAAGGACTTATACAAGAAGGTGAGGACCCCGAAACATTTTTATTCGAAGTTCCCGGAGGTGATTTAAGTTTGGTAATGAATAAACTGGAAGAAAATTCAAGAAGTCTGGAAGAAAATGCTAGAAATCTGGAAGAGAAGCTTCAAGAAAATTCAAAAGTCTGGAAGAAAATGCTAGAAATCTGGAAGAGAAGCTTAAGAAAATTCTAGAAATCTGGAGAAGCTTCTAGAAAATTCAAAAGCCTGGAAGAAAATGCTAGAAATCTGGAAGAGAAGCTTGAAGAAAATTCTAGAAATCTGGAAGAGAAGCTTCTAGAAAATTCAAGAAGCCTGGAAGGAAGTTCCTGGAAAACACAGAAGGCCTAAAAAGAATTGTGTGGTGTGGCTAATTTTCTAGAAGAAAGAATGGGAACCGTTGAGACAGAGATAGATAAAATTAGGAGCAAATGAACACGGAGGTAGATAAAATCAAAGATGGGTCGAGGCAGAAATGGACAAAATAAAGGAAACAATCAGTAAGCTGGAAAAACGAATTAATAGTGCGCCCTCCACAGAGATGGTTAACGAAAATGCAATGCTGGACTTGAGTTTGAACTTGGATAAAGTTCAAGAGGGAATAAAAGATGTCAAGATCAATTCAGAAATAGGAAGCTTTCCATGAAGCCGCCTCAATTCGACGGAAAACTCCATGGGAAAATTACCGCCGACAGTTTGAAGCAGCGGCCAAAGCAAATGGATGGAATGCAGGGAAAGAGCTGTAGCACTAACACTTGCATTACGTGGAGAAGCGACAAAATATTCACAAACTCTTACCGCCCAAGAACAGGAGGACTATGATCAGCTGATTAAACATCTAGAATTACGATATGGCCAGGCCCATTTGGAACACGTATACCACTCCCAACTGAAAAATCGCTGCCAGAAATCGGGCGAATCCTTACAAAATTCGAAGCTGACATTGCACGCTTGGTTCGTCTCGCATATCCAGCCACACCGGAAAATGTAATGGAGCGATTAGGGTTCAGGCATTCTTGGATGGACTCCGTGCCCAAAGAAACCAGACAAGCGTTGATATTAGCTCGTCAACACATCTCGTAGACGCACTGGCACGAGCTTGGAATTTGAGGCAGCAAAACAATGCTGCAAAAGCCAAAGTAAAGTTCAAACGATTGAGGAAGACTCACAGGAGCCTGCTAACTTGGAAGCTGCCATAAGAAAAGTGTTGCCTGGGGAAAAGACATATAAGATGCCGGAATTGTCGCAAAATTGGACATGTGCGTAGCAAATGTCCAACATTCATCGACTCCGATGCAGGAAAACTAAGAAAGGTCGATGAAAGGGCAATCGTCGGCATGTGTCCGGCAAGCCCCGTTAACAACATATGTCGCTATGCTTCAACGACAGAACAAGGGTGTCTTCGTAGACGGTCTCATCAATAACAGCCTTGCACTATGCTGCTAATACAGGTGCGACTAGGACAATTCTCGGCCTTCCTTTGCCAGAACACCGGAACGGATTGAACCGACAACTTGGAAGCTACGCACAGCAACAGGGAGCCAGCTACGTATATGGCGAGCTACCGATTAGAAATAATTTTGGGCAACACTAAAGGAAACATCAGGCACTTGAGCGGACATCGAAGACGATGCAATCATCGGAATGGACATCATGAATTCCAGGGGGTTTTTGAATTGGATTTCAAAGAGCGGCGTCCTACGTGTCAACGGAAGAGCTGGTACTTCATGGGAAGTGAAGAGTTGATCCGTGTGCTGTTGGCTAAAAGATGTAAGCGTACCTGAGAGGGCTGAAACCATTCTGGAGGCTCGCCTGGACGGGAGTGCGAGCAGTGGAGACGTGGTGATGTTCGGCCCAAACTTCATGATGAGAAAATTGGACGAGGGGTTACTAGGGAAGACCTTGTTGCGTGCTGACAAATTTGTTGCCGGTAAGGGTCATGAATTCAATTATTTCCCAGTGACCTTGAAGAAAGGAACAATTTTGGGGCACTGCTCGTAGTTTCATCTGATCAGGGCGTACGAGGTACGATTAGCCACAACAACTTGCCCACAGAACTAGAAAGTGGTTGCCATCTCTTCCAAGACATAAAACCAGCTCAACAGCCCAAACTAAAGATTTAGTCAAAAAGTACCAGACATCTTCGATACCGGACAAGGAAAAGGGGTCGAACTAATGTGTCCAGCACAAGATTGATACTGGGGTGCCCGACCGATCCGGCAATCAGCAAGAAGACTTCCTCTTCCAAGAGGCAGAGGCTGACAAAATAGTCAGCGAGATGGGAAAAGAAGGAGTTATCGAACCATCTGCAGTCCCTGGTCCTCTCCAGTCGTACTGGTGAAGAAAAGGATGGATCGCACGCTTTTGTGTAGACTATCGCCAACTTAATAATGTCACGAAGAAGGACAGTTACCCTCTCCCGAGAATAGATGCACCCTAGACACGTTGGCTGGTTCCACGATTTTCTCGACCCTTGATCTGAAGAGTGGATACTGGCAAGTAGAACTCGCTCAGGAAGATCGAGAAAAGACTGCTTTTACCATCGGCTCCAGGATTGTGGCAGTTCACCGTTATCCATTCGAGGCTCTTATCTCGCCACATTCGAAAGATTGATGGAAACAGTACTGAAGGGACTCTCATGGAACACTGTCTAGTGTATCTCGACGACATAATTGTGGTCGGCAGATCGTTTGAGACCACGTGAAAAACTTGGAGGAAGTATTCCTGCGACTGAGGAACTCGGATTGAAGCTGAGCCCTAAGAAATGCCATCTGTTCCAAAAGAAGTACGATACCTCGGCCACGTTGTCTCTGGGGAAGGAGTAGCAGTGGATGACCAGAAGATCCAAGCTGTTAAGGATTGGCCCATCCCAAAGACATTCACCAACTTCAAGTTTCCTTGGTTTATGCACATACTATCGCCGATATGTGCTGGGATTCCCAACATCGCTAAACCACTGACCAAGCTCACGGAAGGCCAAACAAAGTTTCAGTGGTCGAAGAATGTCAAGGCTCATTCAGGAAGCTGAAAGGAGCTTTGATCAACGCACCTATAGATTCCCTACCCGAAATTCATTTTGGATACGGACCCAAATGGGACTTGGGCTGTCTATCTCAAGATCCAGGAGGGGGGAAAGGTCTTGTTATTTCCAGACCTTGAAACCAGAGCGCAATTACTTGTCACCAGGGAGCTGTTCTTTTGAAAGGGGTGGAACACTCACAAGTACGTGTATGGAAGAAGATTCCTGTTGAGAAGACCATCGCTCTCAAATGGCTCTTACAGTTAAAAATCCGAAGGTTGATTGGATCGAGAGACTCCAAATTCGATTTCGAGATCAACATCAGCGAACTCCATGAATGCGTGCCTTATCGCGAAGACCATGTCCAGATGATTCTCCCTTGCCGCGGCAGAAGAAAAGAAACCTTTGTAGAAGCGCGGGCCGGGAAATGAAAATCAAAAGGGGGCCCCCTGTTCTGTCAATCGAAGACCATCTGGCAGGAAGTCGCAGGTTACTCGCCGGCTGTTAATCCTAATGGGACAATGGAACTCTCATTCTGGACAATGGGACCCCTGAAAAACGTGTGTTGGAGGCCATTTGGGGGGGGAAGACAGACGCCAAATTTTTCCCAGGCAGAAAGAGAGGAAGTGCTGCGGGAAATCCATGATGGAGTCGCCGGAGGGGACATCTGGGGTAGAAACCCTGCAGAAAGTGAGGAACGGTTTTACTGGGCCAATTGTCAAGCTGCGTCGGACTGGTGCAGGAAGTGCGCTGTATGCGCTGCTAAATGGACCTCAAACGACCCAAGGCCCCGTGCGTCAGTACAACGTAGGCAGCCCGTTCGAAGAATCGCCATTGACATCGCCCGTTTGTAACCCGGGAATAAAACTCCTGGTAATGGACTCTTCGTAAGTGGGCGGAACCTATGCCCTGTTAACCAGGGAGATCACCTCGCCGACGTCTTGGTGAAAGAGTGGATATGTCGATTCGGTATTCCAATGGGCTGCACTCGGATCAAGGCAGAAATTTCGAATCCAACCTTTTTCCAAAATATGTCTCGCTGAACATCCCAAGAAAGAACACGGCCCTACATCCCAGTCCGGGAATGGTGGCGGATGAACGGACGTCAACCGCCACTTGTCCAAGGTTGTCTCTGACCATCAAAAGACTGGGACCATATCTTCATTTGTTCCTATGGCCTATCGATCCGCATGAGTCAACCGGTCAAACTCCTGCTAGTATTATAATGGGCCGAAACTGCGACTGCCGTGACCTGAAGTTTGGGATACCGCCAGGACAAGACCTGCGGGAGGGACTACGTCAAAACTTCGGCAGAGAATGGAGAATCCACGAACAGTCGGTTGAACATCCAGAGTGCAGCAAAAATGAAAAGACCATGACATCGGCCGACGCTGGAGGATTTGGTTGATGACCTGGTTTGGTGTACAAAACCCAAACGTCGTCGTGGACTATCACCAAAGTTGCGGCTCGTGGAAGGCCCGTATAAAATCGTGGGTAAACCCTTTTGTACCGAATCCATAAAGAGGAAACAAAGGTGTCCATTTCAACAGGTTGGCCCTTACGCTGGAAACCATGACCAAGTTCGCACCCTCAAGCCACCGGAGGATGATATGACGTTCGAAGTTTATGTCCTTGTATTCAAACGGGCAGAAAGTTCTACATGGGGTTACTAGAGAGGAGTCACGAGACCTTTGAGGTGCCTGCGACTACCACTAGCGCACTGTTGGCAAAGATCTTCGAATTCAGGGGATGCCATGTTCTCCAAAATTTGGTCAACTCCAAACACTGCAGGGCAAATCCAGAAGGGTGGGGTGCTAAGGGAAAGGCCAGAGAAACATCTACTAGGTTACCAAAGGCATTCCCAAGATAAACCGTCCTTGAAGATGTCGGAAGGTCTCAAAACAAGAGATACTATGGTGGACCGAATCGGTGGATCTACAATTCAAAATTGTCCTTGGTATTGATGGGTTGGACTGGAAGTCATAAGAAGGGATGCTGGAGGCGATATTCAGATCCAGCGGCGTCAAGTTTTGGTTTTGCTTAACCCTTTCCGACCGATCTGAAGACCGTGGAGTGTTCCTTCCATCGAACTTCAGGTGCAGTTAATCATGCAGATATCTCACCTCAAGGATAAAAGGGGACGAAATGTCTTTAGAAAGGGGAATTAACGAACCTAGGGGACCTTCGCCTCCATGTTGCCTCGACAGCGATGAGATCATCCCCGGAGATGTTCGAGAACCATCAGTGCGCTCTGCCGCGGAAGACAACGTCAATATTGGAAACAATTAACACGCCGGTCGCCAACGGAAAATTCGAAACATCGAGTGCTGTATCGGAGATAAATAGGCAACCCTCAAGTCTCAGAACACGTCTGAACGAGCCCATACCATCGAGCTATACAGTGGCGTAGTAATATAAATTAAGTTGTAGATTCAGTGTGAAATAAATTATTTAAACCAAGTTAAGTTTATTTACGTTACAATATTCAGAACACGTGAACTGAACACTGTTGCCAAGCAAGATTCTCGCATGCATGGTTCACAAAGCTGTCTATGAACTGAAGTTTATTAGATTCTACTATTGTTTTCGGATTGGCTGGTGAATGAAAGATCCTAATTAACAACCAATCAGAAAACAGTACGCGATGTGCAGGAGAATTAATTTGAATGAAGTAGTAAATTTCAATTCTGGTTGCCAATCACAGTAGGGGCATTTTCGGACTGAATATCCTAATATAATATAACTTATATTTTGATAGAATGGAAAATTCTTGAAAAAACAATCATGTTTGGCAACAGTGCTCCCGTTCCGTGTTCTGAAAGTCCCCGGATCACTAGTCGTGATATTAGCGACATATTGTAATAAATAAACCTTGGTTTATTAATTTTATTTCAGACTTAATCTACAATTTAATTTATTACTACGCCACTATAGGTCGATCTATGGGGCCCTTCAGACTGTCCCTCCCTCGGGGCTCTATTTATCTCCGATACAGCATTCTCGATGTTTCAATTCTTCCAGTTGGCAGGGGTGTTCAATTGTTTCCAAATTGACCGTTGCATTACGCGGTTTGAGGGACTGGATGGTTCTGAATATCTCCGGGGTGATCTCATCGCTGTCGACGGCAACATGTGGGGGCAGGTCCGGCCCTTTTGGGTTTGTTACATTGCCCCTTCTTAAAACGTCCCGAAATTTTTTCCGGGGGGTTTCTGCATGACTCCCCCCATCTGCACCGTGAAGTTCGATGGAAGTAACACTCCCTTTCTTTTTCTCTGGAAGAGGGTTTTTAGCAAACCAAAATCTTGACGCCGCTGGATCTGAATATCGCCTCCAGCATACTTCTTATGACCCCAGTCCCCAAACCCTCAAAAAACCCCAGGACCCCAAATTTTGGAAAATTCTAGATCCACCCCATTCTGGTCCACCATAGTA
>JAFIRS010003063.1:95000-159129 GCA_018342105.1 Gonioctena quinquepunctata | reverse complement strand
TTAGCCCCATTTCCAGTAGATGGGAGCGTGAAGGTCAGTGCGCGCTTGAACATCAACACACTCATCAATACTCGCAGTTCACTCTTACCTCTCTCACAGGATAAACGCCCTCCTCGCTTGGAGAGTGCAAGGATTCATGAAGGTCATGACTACACAGAATATGTATGTCTACACCACAACTTTAGTCAAGGTCAAACAAACATCGAGATCAAATCTCAAGGTTGCCGAAACAAATCCAACATCAAAACTCAAGGTCAAATCTCAAAGTCAAAACTTAATGTTATGAATCTCAAGGTCATATTCAAGGTCAAAACTGAAGTCGAATCCCAAAGTCGACGAAACCCCATGTCAAAACTCAATGACAAATCTCAAAGTCAAATCTCAAGGTCAAACACACACACACTGCACACCTGCAACCATTCAAGGTCACACGTGACGTCATAGTGGTGGGGGGAGAGCCAGAACCGGCTTAAATCTCCTACTTCCATATAATTCGTTGAACTGTACTCAATGAAGTGAGATATATGAATTCTCAATTGGAAAAAGGATTGATGTCCTCAAAATCTCTGGATGTGTATTTTTTGCGGCCTTCCTCAGACCTTCCATAAATTTTTGGAGCTGCAGTCCTTTCAGAATATATGGTCAGTTGACGTACCTCAAGCCTGCATGTAGAACATCTAAAAGGTATTCATTTCCATTCAGGTAATGAGGGCATATCCTCATATTATCGGGCACAAAAATATCGGTCGATACATGAATAATCACTCTTCACTCGGTAGATACCCGCTGGATGTTATGTCTAGAATTACATATGAAACAAGTATTTCTCGGAGTTTGAGTTGATACATTCGATCAGAGACAAACTATGTCGTTTTCTAAGGTTTTTAATTCATTTTGATTTCACGAATTACAGTTCGAACACAATCTAGTGTTGGTGATGATGTTTTCTTGAGGTCTTTCTGCTGCTCTCGCCTAGCAACAGCGAACTCCTGAACAGGGAAATCATTATCTCCAAGAATTCGACACAATTGTTTGCGGCAAATTGTCACACACGTAACAAATGAATCTATTAGGAATAGGCATAACGAAAAATTGATGAACTGATTGCTCGACTAGAAAGATTCAGATGTTCTCGATGAAAAACGCTTTCAAACCTACCTATCAATCGATGAGAACTGACAGTTCCGACATGTACACATTGGAAAAGTATTGTGTTTCCAAAGCCTTTTTTGATATAAGACGCATAAAATACTCGGAAATTTTACCCTAGACATTCAAAACCTAATCAAAATTATTCGGGGGAAGGAAACCACTGTTAAGGTGATAATTTCATATTTAGCAAGTATTTTTACATCATTTTCTAGAAAAAAAACAGTGCACTGAATCAGATAATCTTCCGTGCAAGGTTGTCATTCTCTGACCAATCTTCCAAAATTAATCTTTTTCGAAGTGATATATGTTCTCCATTCGCACAGAAGCTTCCCATATAACTTCAACAATAATCATGATGAAGACATTATAAAGCAGAAACATCTCACACAATGTTTCATTTCCTTGAACAGTACTGCCCTGCTTGACTAAAATGTCCTAACTAGCCAAATTATGAAACGGAGATAAATGAGTTTTTGTGAATTATTCTATGCTGTCATCTTTTTGAATTCTATAAATTGGAAACTTTCCACAGTCCTGACTATTTTCTTGAACATTATCATTAGTAATCTAGATTTCATGTAACATCATTATTATATTCGAAATTAGAAAAAATTTGAAGTTAGGACATTCTAACTTAGGAAAACAAGGTATAATCAAGGACGCTTCACTTATTAAATTTAATTTTCACTCCTAACACAATATCTTAAAAATAGTAAAAAGTGAACTGAACAAACACACTTAAAAAATAGTAATAATGAACAAGTTAATATGATGAGTCATCATCACACATCTCCTCTAAACTTGAGCTCTTCCCAGAATGCCAGACGATTTGCAGGAATGATCGGTCGCAATTTGGATATCAGATTATTCTTTCTCTCTGCAGAAATTCCTCTGTTACGGTTTCGTTGAGCAGCCTTTGGTATATTCGATTTGGAATAATACTTTGCTGTCAGGAAGTTCAGTTCAAAGGTTCATCCGAGAATTTGTTTTTATACCAGAGACTTTTTTTATTTCTCTGAAACTGAACGAAAACCATGTCGTGGAGATAGGGCTTGGGAGATATTCTCTGCAATTTATATTTGGAACTTAGATCCTGCCATTCAAAGAAGTTTTCAATTTTCATATCGATCACGTCAACTTTTGATGAATTAGATTGTTGGACGGCATTTTGAAATCATTGAAATCAATACCTTAGGATTCCTCTTTAAAGATAACTCGACTTGGTGGTGGAACGAGTCTGCAGACATGAAAGTGTGCCCTGCCTGGAAGTACTTTATGGTTAATAGTTCCACGTTTAGCTCATTACTATTCACAGCATATACGAAATAAGAAAAAAGAGCCCAATTTTTGTTTTGAGCCCACGTTGTCTAACCAGATGATAATATTTCGAATATCTCGATTTTTTGAAAGGAAAGCATGAAATGTAGAGATTAAATCTTCCTTTTCCGACCCGATACACATTCATGCCATATTACTGCCAGAGGTTTGACAGACTTCGTGAACTTCCCTACAGGGACAAATGATTCATTGAATGCAATGATCCTTGGAGTAAAGATAACTTCTTTGAACATGTCTGCTCAGGTAACATTATCACCTGAAAAAAGTTACGTGAATAGGTTATAAATAATTATTTTTGTGTATAACCCACCTTCTGTAAATCGGCTGCAACTGTCAATTTTTCTGTTCCAGTAACATTTGTTTCTCCGTCCTTCCTGTATTCTTGTCTGGCCCATTCTACCTTTCTCTGTCTTGCTCCATACATTACATTTCTCCGAATCAATACTGAGTTGATCCTTGGTGTGCTCTGATGATTTCGAATGCAAGTCAAATTTTTCACAGTCAAAGCATTCTTCATTCCCCAATTTTGTGAAAGAAATATTCATGGAACATACCTCTTTTCTGTATAATTCGTATGATACTTTGAAGTTGGGATGGTTCACTTTGAAAAGTTCATACATCTTTTCACTGAGATGTCACTTGGAAGATATAATCGGTTGGGGCGTGTTCTCTCCTGTAGTGTGATATTGTGGGACGGAATGATTTGATATGTTCCACAATGATATTTCTATCAATTTTCCTGATCTTAGGATGCTTTCCTCGCATATCTCGCTTAGGCGTTAATGATGAGAATTCCGAATCACGTACAGATTTTATGATTCGATCATTATTATTATCATAACCGAGAGTAGACAAAAGAAAAGTTTTACACACGAAGTTTTCAATTCCATTCTCCTGCTTCAGAATATATTTGAAAGAATGCTGTCGTCTAGAACTCTCTTTTCCAGTAGTATTCCTTTTCTTGGATACTTTCTTGATCCAGCTTTTAACAAGAGTTCTTTGTGCAAGTTCATTCAATCTCCAGAACTGATCATTGATTTCCTGTTGCCTTTGGAAGTTAATTTTTTTTAGAGCATTTGGAGTCGACAACTATTACTACATGGGGCTTGACTTTATGTGCATTTACTTTTGCTTCATATTTCTTTTCCAATCTTTCTTTGACAGTCTCAACGAATACTTTTCTCTTTCGGATCGCTCCCTTTTTTGTATAAATATTCATATCCGCACTATTTTCTCCACATGTATCTTCTATTTGGTCAATGATTTCCATCAAGATTTCCCTCACACAATCATTGTCTCCTGTAGGGTCATACCTCTGCTCATAGACTATATTTTCTGCAGGTAACTCCATGCCATTCCCGTCATTTTCAGTGCTGCTGCTACTATCAGAATCTGTGTTTTCAGGGGAATACTCTTCATCTTCATCTTGCCTGTGATCCGCCGACTGTTTTTCCTTTTTGAATAAGGAAATCTTTTCTTGCAGCTTCTTATTGAGAGCATTTCGCATAATAAGTTTGGTACGATTGAGCATACTGAAAAGAAAAATCTCTGCATACATTTGTTGATTCACATATCAAAGAATATTTACTTACGTGCCAGATAGTCGTTAATTGAATAATAAAAGCCCTATTAACATCAATTACTGCAATATCAAAGGGAGAATCTGAAGTACAATCACTTCAACAATATTTTATATTTTAGGTTATGTTAAAACTACCGTGATGCATCAAAACGAATCTGTCCTATCTGTATACATTTTCACATTAAATAACATTCATCATTCAAATACTACGCAAAATTGTCCTATCTACATTTTTCATGTTATTTAGGACATTATTGCTTAGGTCAGGTCAAATTGGACGATTTAGACAAGTATGATAATGGTATTTTGTAGTTAGGACATATTTCTCAGATGATATAATAAAATACCAAGGCACTTAGGACGTTCTAGTTAAGAAAAATAGATAACTACCGTATAAGGCTATCAATTTAGTATGTTACCAACAATACAGTTAAAAATGCAGATAGGACGTTCTTACTAAGGAGGGCAGAGTAAATGTAAGAAGTGTGTTTTTTCACAAGCTTCCATTTCTTTGATTTCTGTTCGTTTGTTTGTCAGGAACAAATCTGGGCGATCATTTGACTCACTTCCACTTGTGCAATCGATTTGAATTGGGCAGGTATTCACCATTCTGGTGACATTATGACAATTACATATGGAAAAAAAAACAAGATGGCGGCCAAAATGGCGTAATAAATTTGTAATTTATGGCCCGATTTTAATCAAAATTAGAATTCGGGGTCGCAAATCATGATTTTCATCTTTGAAAATTCAAAATGGCGTATTTAAAATGCCGGACGAGTTTTGTGAATTATGATTAGATTCCATTTAAAATTGGTATGTGGGGGTTTTTGAGGTCAGATATCATTATTGTTTTGGTCGAAATTATATAACTCAAAATGACGGCTTCAGAATGTCGAACGAGTTTTGTGATTCTATTCAAAATTGGAATGAAGGGGTTTTTTGATGTCAGAGATCCAGAATTTTCTGTCAAAATTGAATGATTTGAGCTGGTTGATTCCGTAGATGACTTGAAATAATTAGATAAATGAAAACTTTTTAAAAACAATATTTTATCAAAACGCACTGAAAAGAAACAAAATCTTCAAGGGTGTCACGCTATTCTGAGAGTAACAGATTCGGAAGTTTGCCACGCAATGTTTTCAGATCAAAAGCAAATATGAATTCTTGAGTGACAAGTTTTTGAATCTCTTACTCTTACACCCCTAAATAAATTATGTTTTTCTTTCAAGTGCAATTTGAGAAATAATTTTTCCTTCTTAGTGCAACTTGATAGAAGCTTGTATCTGAAGAGTTCTTTCATTTATACTTAACCATATTTTTTGTGTGAAATATATTGAAATACATTTCGAAATTAGTTCATTGAAAAATATCCACAAAACGTAGATATTTACTATCGCGGATTTTCTTGTAGAATTTTGAGAAGTATAATACCCCCACTATTCATTTGTTGATTGTATGCTAAATATCCCATTCCTAGGTTTTTGTCGGCATGATTGGAAAATATCCTCTATTTTGTAGAAACCCCAGAAATCATTTGAAATATTTCTCTAGTTTGTTGTAGACGATGTGATAACTTGATAGAATTAAAAGGACTAGTGTCAGCAGGATCGAAATTCCATTCGTACAAAACATATATATATATATATATATATATATATACGGGGTGAAAATCCAGTTAACCACCAGCAGACTCTCGGGGGGGCAAGCGTATATTAACAAAATGCAAGGAAAGGGCTACTACAAGCTATACAAAGAGTTGGAAAACTACTCTCAAGTATGGTTGTGGAAAACATTCTTAAACAAAAATAACAGACAAAGAGGCATGAGAGGATGGACGTGCATTCAATGCTGGACCAAAAACCGAAAAAAGGGTATATTTTTAAGACACTTATAACCAATTGTAGACAACATTAATTATAATGGATCCTATACAAACAAATACAAAAAAAATTATATGAATATTCGCCCGTAACTCAAAAAATGCATCCACCTGTAATTCTTCATTCTTTCATTCCGTATTTATTAGCCTCTTTACTTGATGATGATTCATCAATGATTCATTCGAATTTATCGAACAGATCGTTAAATAATTACCAGACATTCATTAAGTGAATTATCCACCATTTCTTTTTACTATATTTATGTGGATGGTATTTTCAATGGTGATTTGAAGAGTTCATTTCACATTTATTTGATGCGTCAGATAATGCAGCTACTTGATGAAATATCGTATGTCACCGGTAGTTCATAGGTTTTTAATCAAGAATATAATTCAGGTGTCACATAGCACATTTCCGACTAATGCTAAAATGATAAAACAACGGAGTTATAAAAGGCTAGCAAATTGATGATATTTCCATTATCAGTTAAAACATATCAGAGGAATATTATTTTACCAGAAAAAGTTTCGATCGAAAGATTGTTGCTTGAGTGATATCCCGAGGCAAATTGCATGATCATAAAAAATAATGATTTTAATTACTTTCAATTACTTCTGTATAATGAAAAGTAAAATTCTGGTAAATAATATAATGACCAGGATAAGTTGCCGGTGGTTGAGAAACGAGACTGGTAGGCATTTCCGCAGGTATGGACATTGAGCTTCCAGAGGCAAAATCATTAGATGCTTCAGATCCAGATGGACCTTTTCTAATATTTTTGATGCTCACTAGCTTAGGGTAACATAGAATTTACGCTTGAGTGTCCGGAAATTTTTATTATTGAGTGCTTTCCAGTGCCACATTTTGCTAGATCAGCTAGCGCTGCAGATCGATGAGAAATAATGGTGATGTTTCTAGTTTTTATATCGATACCAATTTTTTGAGCGGATACGGCTGTCAATTTTGATATATTTTTTTTTTCAATGAAAACATTTTGATACCATCCAACCGATTTTGGACTATTCCATGCCATATTGACTCTCAGAAATAGTCGATCTGTCGTAACGTGCGCAGGGCGCTAATCGAACAGTTTTTTCAACAAACGCACTGGACAAACATATGGAGCATTTGTATTTGTGACGAGCCAGTTGCTATCAGTGAGTCTTCTTTTTTTCCTTTGACTTGTTATGGAAAATATTGGTTTGTACTCGATTTTTCCAGGTGGTATACCGACGTCTGTATATTCGTTTTGAGAGTATTGCTTTTTGCCACCTCTCCAGGCTAGTTCATATGGCATTATATGGTACATTTTTTTTTCTAATTCTTCAGGATTACCTTCATCCCAAATGATTCATTTTCTATTGATGCATTAGAACTCCCTTTTCTCTTGTTGGGCATACTTTGTAATTGCATTGCATTTCACGCATCCTCAAAAATAATATCCGAAAAGGATTTTCAAAATAATATTCCTGCAACATTTTTGCTGTTGTATTCCATATACTCTTTATGCAACTTTCTTTATAATACTCACCATTAGATGTTTTCAAGTCAAATGGGTAATCTGTTAAAATTTTGGATAGCAGCGCATAATTCATAATTCCTTTCACTGTAGAACTTCTCAAATTATCTCCAAATTGAGTTTTTGGAAGTAATTGTATTTCGGGTGTAATATAATGAATATTAGTCTGAATTTGTTCAAATGAACTTGTACCAAAACGACTAATTCCGACACTTTAATTTAACGTCAGATGACAAACATATGTCCAGAGTTCTTGTGTCTTGACCACGAGAATCAATTATGGAAGTATTTGTCCAAGAGGGGACTGCAGAAAACCTAGAGAGTAACAGAATGAAATGATTTTGAAATGTTAGTACTCACAGCAAATAAAAAAATTATTGAATGCCTGGGCAAAAGTGGTGCATACGTTTTTTATGGCTTCTTTCCGGAAAAAGCAACCGTGCCAATGTGAAACATGTTCGAAATACGTTTCATACTCACTATCTCTCCAGTTGGCCGAGCAGTCTGAGGTGCTGGTTCACGAAAGGGAGCGTGGGTGAGAGCGTGAGTTCAAACCCCAGCTCAGGTATATTTTTTTCTTTTTTCTTTCGAAATTTAAAAATGGTTTGTCCTGAAAGAAATCATATCTCTTGTCTGAGAGCCGGCTGCAGAAAAACTGACCGATCGAGTAACACCATGTGATGTTTTCACAAGCTTTCATTTAAATTCATATTTGTTAGTTCAAATCTTGCAAGTGAATTTTGACCTAGTTCTAGTTGTATGAATAACGTGAAATTATTCTAGTGACAATGCACAACGGAATTTCTGTAGAAGATAAAGCAAAATGGCGTCCCTAATATGGCGGACGATTTTTCTGATTATAGTTCGATTCTATTCAAAATTAGTATGTGGGGTCTCTTGGAGCTGGAAATCATGATTTTCTTACCAGAATTCATGAATTCAAAGTTGTGGCTCAGAGAAATCATGATTTCCGATCCAACAATCCTTACATTTTTAAAACGGCCATATTGGAACACCATTTTGTTTTTCTCTGGCAAAAAAATCCGTAATGCATTGTCACCGGAATAATGAAAATCTTCGAAATTCCACGTTAATCGAACAACTTGAAGTAGGTCAAAATTCACTTGCAATATTTGAACTAAACATACTTATATCAATTTAAATTAAAGCTTGTGAAAATATTTCATGTTGTTACTCGATCAGCCAGGTTTTCTGCAGCCAGCTCTCAGACCTTAGAAATGATTTCTATTGAGAGGAGTTTTTGCCCCAAACAAATCATTTTTCAATTTTGGAAGAAAAAAGAAAAAAAAAGCTGCCCGAGCTGGGGTTTGCAACTCACGCTCTCACCCACGCTCTCACCCACGCTCCTTTTCGTGAACCAATCCAATCCAATGAGATTTATTTTCAGTTTTTTTAATCACATGTCGAGTTCCTGATCCTCAAAACTAGTTATTCACAGAATATATATTAACATATATACACAATTTACAGACGGCGGGTAGTTCGCGCTACCCGTAGTCCGGATAGGGCCGATCATCAAGCAACTTAGACCGCTCGGCCAACTGGAGAGATAGTCAGTGTCAAACATATTTCGAACATTCTTTACATTGTTATGGTTGCTTTTTTCGAAAAGAAGCCAAAGAAAACTTATGTACCACTTTTGCCCAGGCAGTCAATGATTTTTCCTATGTTTGCCGAGTACTAACATTTGGGCAAATTGCCTTCGGCTCGAGATTTTGTCAGTCGATTTGTTGAGGAGAGTTACTTATAAGCAACGAACTCTTGATCAAATTTTTCCTGAAAAATGATAGACAGGGATATATTTTATTAGACTTCTTCCCAAATGAGGATTGAACATGATATTGTAATTGTTAAAATAATATTTCTGCAAAATCTTTGCTATTTCATATACTTTTCATGCAACTTCCTTTATAGTCCTCACCAATAGACTCCTTCATATCAGCGCCTAATTCATAATTCCTATCACTGCAGAACCTCTCAAATTGTCTCCGAATTTTGGAAGTAACTATATTTTTGGGTATTATATTATAAATATCAGTCGGAATTTGTTCAAAACGGCTCATTTTGACACTTTCAAAATTTTAACGATTGAGATGACGAACATATGTCGGGAGTTCTTTTGTCTTGACCACGATAATCATTACGGAAGTATATTTATAAGAGATATTGTCGAAAAAAAAACTCAAGGGATGATTTGCAAATTTTGCCGCTGTCATTTTGACAGTATTGATCATAATTTGAAAAATTCTGACAGATCATTGGTTGAAGTAGTATGGGGATAATAGTCACAGCATGATACCCGTCAACTGTTTTTTTCTAATGGAAATTGTAGACTGTCAGTTTGACGTTGAGAAGTTTATTTTATCTGATAATGTTAATTATATTATCCCACCAAATTTAACTCGTGCAATTATTATTTATCGGTTGAAATCGATAAAAATAGATCTCCGTCTGTACAGTAGTTCCACTTCCATCGGTTTCATCTCGCTGCCATCTCCGATGACAATTATAGCACTGGTTATAAGACTCCCGAATATTTTGAGGCGATGGTAAATGAAAATTATTTGAAATCCCAATGGCGAGAACTACGTGATTATTTTTTATACACTCCATAACAGCTCCTCTAGAGGTCATTTGTTCACTGTAAATATCATTTGGGTAATTGTATTGGTGATTTTTTTTGTCTGGAAAAGATTCAATAAAAAGGCTACGAGTATGATAAATCAATTTTATTCACAACAACTATTTCATTTCCAGAAAGACTGACCAAATCTTGGGATTGTTTATGCTCTCGATCACTCCAATAAGAAATACCACACGAACTCTTGTAAAACTGTACAAACAAAAAAATAATCTCAAATTGCGAAAACTAATTTCTTCGAAAATTCAAGTAACTCTTTCTTTTGAATTGAGCATATTTTTTTCACTCGAAGATTCGTTATTCTCAATGGAAGAGAATCATTTTTTCGAAATATATACTTAAATCTAGCATGTCATTATAAAAATTAATTTTTAATTTAATTTTTTTCATTTGAATACATGTAATATTTGGATTTTATACTTTTGTTTCTTGATGGAAGGTTATGAATATCCATTGCTTCAAATGAAAAACCATAATTTCTTCAGGTTGATATTCAATTATTTTTTTTTCAATAATAAACCTAAAATTTTCATTGAGTACTTCCTTTCCTTGATCCTACAACTTGAATATGCATTTCTTAAATTAACACGATGTGATTTCTTCAAGTTCACATTACGATTTCTTCGAATAAGAAAAACTTGATATTTTCATTCGCTACTCCTTTCTCGATACAAGAATATAAAAATCCATAGTTTATAATTAAAAAAAAATATTCAGGTTGATATTAACAATTTTCTCGAATTTAAAAGCCTTATATTTTGATATTTTTTTCCAATTTAATATCAATTTTTTGATTGAACAAGAAATGTAATTTCTTGAAGTTGATTTTCAAAAAAAAAACCCAAAATGCATTTTTTGGGGTGTAGGTTGAATCCATGAACTTGATTACCTTGACTATTCAGATTGTATTTCATTTATAATGTTTCAAAAGTTGTGGCTGCCTGGAAGACATTGTGCTCTGCAAATAATTTTTTGGAGACAGGGATCGTTCCATTTTAATGGACATGAATGAGTATAACCTAGAAGAAAATTCTTCAGAAAATAATGTTCGAATACAAAATACACAGTTCACTTCTTCATACATTTCAGTAAACTGAGTGTTATGTTATAAAAAACATTAACATGGATACCCAACAACTTCTCAACTTGTGGAAGGCAGCTAATGGAACTGTATCTAATTTCCTTGATAAGTAACACAAAGCATTACCGAGAAATGGCAGTTTTTCAGTACAATATTTTGTCGATATACCTATTGGCTTGTTTGGAGTCGCTATACATAAAATGAATGGAAGTAACATTTTTTGTAGTTGGTTATCAACTCGTATGATTTTGAAAAATAATTCCCCCCATTGATGTACTTTTGTCATTTCCTTCAATGTAGGAAAATACTGTAGAAGGTCAAAAAACATGCACCGACTATTTTAAAATTTTAATATTCTTGATTGAAAACTATGAATATGCATTTCTTCGAACGAAAGAAATATTTTTTCAATTGATCTTGAGTTTGGTGTATTCTGCATGCGTTTGAATTCAAAGAAAATCACATTAAATTCATGACTGACTAACAATGACCTATTCATTATTCAAAATGGAAGAAATTCAATGGACATAGCCCTCAAAGAGAAGTGTTAACCATGGACACGTGTTTCGTGCTCTCGGCCCTCATCAGACGGTGAAGAAGTGCAAGGATGAACAACACTTGGTAGAAAACCACAAATCAACGGAGTCAAAAACAGAAGCCAGCCGCACATTTGTGGTTTCGGTTGGCAGACACTGCGTTCCAGGGCAACAACGAACGTCACGACGGAGGCAGCTATAGCTACCTGCGTGACATCCGATTCCAGGATTATAGAGATGAAAGGGAGGAATATCTAGGGGACTGTCGAACAAAAGATGGATAAATTCAATGGACATAGCCCTCAAAGAGAAGTGTAATCGTGGACACGTGTTTCGGACTCGCGGCCCTCATCAGTACGGTGAAAAAGTGCAAGGATGAACAATACCTGGTAGAAAACGACAAAACACGTCTACGGTTAACACTTCTCTTTGAGGACTATGTCTATTGAATTTCTTTCATTTTGTTTAACAGTCCCCTCGATATTCATTCCTTTCATCTCTATAATCCTGAATTCGGATGTCACGCAGGTAGCTATAGCTGCCCCCGTGGTGACGTTGGTTATTTCTTCGGAATGTAGGGTCTGCTAACCGAAACCACAAATGTGCGGCTGGCTTCTGTTTGTTGACTCCGTTAATTTGTCGTTTTCTACCAAGTGTCGTTCATCCTTGCACTTCTTTACCGTACTGATGAGGGCCTCTTTGAAAGCTATGTGTAGTGAATTTCTCCTATTTTGTTCGACAGTCACCTCGATATTTCTATCTTTCATATTTATTTTTTTATGCTTAAAAGATGTGTTCACTCCAAAAGAGAATATTGCATCAGGATATTCGTTCCAAAATAAACATTTCATAGCATTATTTGAAAACTAATTGATGAACTTAAATATTCTAATGGTAAAATTTGAAATAGATTGTGAACATTTCATCTTACCAGATATAATGGTTTCTTATAAAGTATGCTCCCATATTGGAAGTATCAAATTTGTCAATATTATTTTTTCAGATGTAAAATTGATTAAACAGATTTTGCTTCCACCTCAATTGATTCCACTTAGGGGGAGAGTGAAACTGAATAATGAAACTTGGAAATTTTATGCAGTGGAATGCCAGGAATAAATTCACCATTTCCATGAAACCATTTGTCCTAGTTGGTTGACCTGAGTGTTTTTATGATTCAAAGTGGAATTTTTTTTAAATTTTTAATTCCTTTTTTTTTTCTTGACCAATATTCAAATTTGTCTTGATTGATCGTTAGCTGAATTGTTCCTTTAAAAGTAGTTTTGTTTTTATCTCCCTGTGATCTTATGGAATTAAATAACACTTAAAATTTTTTTACAAAATTTTGTGAATGAAAACATTGTATCATATGTTAAAAAATATTTTGTTAACCAAATAATTGTATTGTTGTTGTTGTTCAATGGCGGAACTTTGTTTTCGTACTATTATGTTTATTAAAACTTTTTCATAGATACGCTTGTTTCAATCATTTTGAGAAACTACAAATTGAATTATTAAGCATTATGTCCCTGTTTGTACATCAACATGGTCTTCAGAAGATAAGCTCGATTTCAAGCATTGAATCTCTATTATTTGTTGACAATTTCTTGTCATGGATATTTTCTACCAAAAACTATAAGATAACTATTTTCCATAAGTACTCAAATATTTCTGACAACTACACAGAGTTGAAGTTCAAATAACTTTTATTTACTGATTGTATAATCTCAACATATATGTTAATGTTGATAGAGGATATTCATATGTAATTTTTACACAGTTAGTTTGATGGAAATTTTGTGTTTCAAATCAGTCTATTCTTACTGTACAAAAGGAAAATGATGCTATGATTCTAGCCCTGAACATGTATTTCTCCACCTGAGCAAACGATGAAAAAGATTTCTTTGAAGTAACAAAATAATTCTACTAAAGCAATGTGGATGCAATACCAATCGATAATATGGAATTATTCAATAAAAGTGAGGAATGTTTGAATTAAGCAACTGGTAATGATAAAGGAAGAAAACGAACATTTTATCATGCATAATTAGTTTATTCATATCAAGAATATAATTTTTTTCCGATCCAGTTAATCAATATTTTTACTCAAACAAATGGTTTTGATGAAGAGAATGGGAAAAAAGTTTAATGATGAATAATTAATAGATTGAGAACATTAATATTACTTTTTCCATTCGAAGTATTTTTAACACATGATATTTTTCTTGGATTGAATGAATGCGCTTCTCATTGTGAGTTTGTCGTAGCTTCAAATCAAGAAAATTGCGTTTTTCAATAAAATAAATTGATTTCCAATTCAAAGCAATGCTTATATTGAAGTAAATGAATTATTTTCTCAAAGTGAGAAAATTTAATTATTAATTCATCATGAATAAGATTTTCATTAATACATATCTCCGTATTCTGTCTGTCTGTCAAACAAGAAAATAATCTCTTCCATAATATATAAACAAATTATTCACTTGAGTCAATGCAGTCATGCTCGATCCAAGATTTTTTTCTGTATGTGTAACAATAATCAATGTATCCTATGTTTAAAAATCGTAATATAATTTCCCGAGAGCCTAGACTTACGATAAAGGATGAAACCTGAGACTTTTTCTGTATGTATATGCTATTGTAGGCAAGAACTGATGGGTTTTAACATATTTGAATCAGGGGGACCTTCACACCTGATCAGGCCCTTTTCAGATTTGTAAATAATCAATTCTACGTTGTCTGAATTTCATATATGTTATTCAAGATATATTTTGATAATATTATTCAAATTCCCAGATTTATTCGAAGGTTCCAATATTTCCTATGCCAAAAAACGATTCGAGGTAAATGCGAAATTGAGTACATTATGCGTCCAAGAAAATATGAGTTGGAGCATTAGCTGCGGTCATCGAATGAAGTTGAAATTGTTCAAGCATTCCGAGTGAATTGCCCAATCATAGTTCAATGATAAAAAACAAAATCAATGTCAGTTTGATTGAATCGATTGAATCTTTTACGAATATAATAGAAGCATACTTGTGGAAATAAATACTTCTCAACACCAATGGATTCAATGAAAGCAATGTTCATTGATTCAATATAGAATCTTCGAGACGAGAGGAAGTATGAAGCCAAAAGGGGTAATGACTTCATAGTCCAGTCTGTGCGGGTTTTTGCCCTTCAAAAGATAGGGTAGGAATGATTTTGATATATGATATTCAGTTTCGGGCCCTGATGGAAAATCAGGGCCCTCAGTTTTCGACCTAAGGGAGGGGGGTCGGCGGCACTCTTCACCATCTTGAAATAAAGGTATTAAAAAATTATTCTTTTCAAAATCATTCCTCAATAGTAAATCCCACGACAAAAATGAAATGAGAAAAAAAACAAGAACCACATTCTAAAATATCGTCTATCTGCTCGTTTTTCTCATTCCATGCAATCATTTGTAGCTGTTCATTATGTAATCATTATTTTGTAAATTCGAAGTCAACTCATATTTCCACTCCACCATGAGGTAGAGCGAATGGCTCGTTTTTTATGATAGTGGTATCCCCAGTTGGCCTAATCCACAGATGATTTTTTTAACAATATGGAACGGCTCTTATTCCGTAATTTATGTCCCCGAGAATATTGCGTTATTCCATTCTTTCTGATTGTCCTGATCGACTGGTGTTAATGTCTCCATAATCGTATTCGTTGTCAGTGTTATCCTCCATCCCCATCATCACTGATAATCTGGGCGTCCATTCATGTCATTGCCGCATCTCTGTCGTCGCTCTCGATGATGTCTTCTGGTGCATACTCGCATTATTCACCATTGCAGAATCCGCATACAACAGAGCTCTCTAACCCAACTTTTTCTGCCGCTACACGCTCCACCGATTTTTTCTGCAATTGCATGAAATGACATCCAATTAGGTATCTGGGATACGTTTCACTGACGTTATTACTGGATAGAGCCCATTGGTATCTGGTTTCCAGCCCCAGTCGGATGTTTTTTTTTTATTCCACGTCATGTTTGGATTTGGTGGTAGGTCCTGAATGCATAATACCGTGCAGAGTCCTTCGCAGCTGGTAAAGAAACAGGGTGGAATTTTCTATGCATTGTCTATGTCACGAAACGTTGGTAGCGGACTTCTTCCATCTTGCTACCATACAAAGCAACGGGAAAACGGGCTCCAGCGTCTGCGATGTCTTCTGGTTTGACATTCTGATTTTTGAAGATGCTAACGACGGAATTGAATCCCTTGTTTTTTGGGTCCTTTGTTTTTTGCCTGCAGTCCTTGCAAAAGTAAAACCAAAAATTAAAAATATGTAACAACACTGCTGAAACGGGAATAAGTCATCAACACTGCTGAATCGAAAAATTGCTCACTCTTATATGCGTCTTCCGCGCCTAGGAACTCATCAGAAGCCTGAGTATCAATCGATGATTTGCATAATTTGAAATTGGTTATCCATCGAGTATTTGCCCTACATCGCGATATTTTGTATTCCATAGTGAAAAGAGAATGGATGGAAATACTCGATAGTAATCGATAATGATCAGGAAAAAATATTCAAAAACTCTAAATCATTGGAAATATATTTATTAATAGAAAACATTTCTGTTGGAATCGTATCAGATCATCTGAATTTCATTTGTACGACCTAACCGATCGTCACTGCTTATCTCATTAAGATAAATGATAATAGTTTGTGCTGTCGTGCGATTTGCAGTTGACAGGTCTTCAAGACTACATAAGGACGGTGGTAATGATCTGAATCTACTACGCAAATCTCACAATCAATGTCAACATTACTATAAATTTCCCATGTATTTTTACTAAAGTTTACTGAAATATTAAATATTTTGGAAAAGTCACAACCAAATATAAACGACTGGGGTAAAGATGGCACCACATAAGCAGAAATGATTTCACAAACATTAACAACATGTTCTACTACTTCTGTTATATTATGCTGAGTACCATCAGCGGTGCAAACATTCTTTGAAACTATTCTATCAGAATGAACTCCAGAAGTTTTCAAAATATTGATACCTTTATTACTTACTATCGAATAAAACCGTGATGTTTTATTCAAAATCTTATACTGATATAAGGCCCATTATCATTGGGCTTAGCAACAAATAAAGGTGAAAGTTTTTCAATACCTGCATTTTCAAGGATTTCAGCAGATTAAAAAACATCTCGAAGTAGCAGAGATTGTACTATACTAATTTCTTTACATGAGGGTCTAAACTAAAAATGGGTGTAATTTTGACCCTTAAAAATCATACATCCTCAAGGTTTTTTCGACATATTGTGCAATTAAAAACTTTAACGTTATGTTCACCACATTTGAAACAAAATATCGCCCTTGTTGCTCTACAATTATTAAATGAATGGTTTGGTAACCTACAGTTCCAACAAACTAATTAATCTATAGCTTTGAGTACAATACCGTTGTGGTTCTTGTACTATCAGACGAACTTGCTCCAGGACTATTGATATTATCGTTACCAAAATTTTGCCATTATTATTGTTTCTTACAGTTTTATTTCTATAGCTACTATTGTTACTAGTATTATTTCTATACCTGAACTGACTATTTTTGTTGAAATTATTAAAATTGTTTCTATTGTAGTATAGTATAGTAGTATAGCATAGTATAGTATAGTAGTATAGTATAGTACTTGAACTCATAGTTGAAACTAGTGGGGTGGATTGTTTACTTTTCAAATAAGAAGCCTCATCCAAGTCCCTACATAAAGATGATAATTGCCCTACCGAAGCAATATTCACCAGTGCGAGTGACTTATGTATTCTGGTAGAAGACTTCGCTTGGTGTGTTTAATTTCAATAGCTGAAGTATAAAGTTAATCGTCTGATACTTTTCTAGACTCTCCTATTTCTGAAATTTTTTGTAAAAATGAAAATAAATTCTAAGACCCCATTGAATTTAATTCCCCAACTAGATATTGGTTCTTCATCCAAGGAACATCTGGTATTTGTTCGTGTCAAAGAATCAATTATATTGGAGGTTTTATTAAGAACAGACTCATTAATACTTGAAGTTATTCATCTAGTTCCACTTCACACTGTATACAAGAAGCGTAGGTCTCATTTTTGAAACCAGTACCTTCTTTCAACCTGTCATTAGGAATATTCGAATCCTGTACTCGTACTACAACGTGAATAATACGTGACTTTGATTTAAAATAAGAATAATCGTGATCTGTACCTTCAAATTCTTTTATCTATCTATCTAATGGATTTTACGGACTGGTTGATTTCATTATATTTATCATAAGTAGGGGTAAATTGATTTGGGTCAACTTGACTTCGTGGTTCGGAATAGTTCTTTCATCAAAAGTTTTCTCAAAATCATTATCTGATCTCTAATATTGATTTCATATTTGAGTTCATAATATGACGAATGTTTTGAAAAATCCATTGTTAAAATTATTGTCAGAATTTCACCTCGAAGTTTATAGCTACAAAAAAATTCAACTCAATTTCAAAAATTAATTTTTTAAGTCAAAATGTTTCAACCCTGTACAGCAAAATGTATAGTGCAGTACCAATATTGTTCAATCTGTAATTTTCGAGGATATCAGACTTTTTTATTTTCGTTATGCGTAGTGAAATCTTCTTTATACAGTTATGGTTTTTTTCTATATATTTATACAGAAAAAAATATTTTCAATATGCTTGCAGAAAATGCATCAAATCTTTGTACCAACCGATTTTTGAAAATACCTATGGTTTTCGAGCAACATATTGAAGTCATAAGTAAGGCAGACGTAAATGCAAAAAAAAATATTAAAAAAATTTATGCGAGGCATGATTTCTGATACTACTTGTACCTACCAAAGGGTAACTTGTGTGTTTATTTCCTGCTGAAAAATCAGTTGACTACATATATTCCACCATGAGCTCTATTTCCAAATATACCACCAACAGAGTTTATAATATAAGTAGAAGGGGGAAAAACTTCTTACAAAACACTATGAAATATGTTACCACGAATTGGGCGCCATTTGTAGCGGGCCTTGTTGCCATTTTTTAAATAGCAACAAGATGGTACTTTATTTTCCCTCGAATAATTTACTCAGAGACTCGTGTGGGAACTGGCCCTTAAAGATTCATATAGTGTGATTTAATAATTATTATTTTGCGACCCTTTTTCTTATTTTTGGAGGCCACTCAGTCAAACATAAAACTGCAAGAATAATCTACTACAACTGAGAACTTGTAGATTTAAACGTATACATAAATTATAGACAATTTAAAAATACTCTGTGGATGGGTATATTCAGAAATCAAACTCTGGTTGCTTATAATATCCAATGTATTTCCAATTATCATAATAATGTGGTATCCCACATCATAAAAATCACATATAAATATTCAAAAAAAATTTTTTTTTTTATATTTTCTCTACTGTACAATCATTGGGTTACGTTTTGAAGTATAGTATCGATACAGGCGTTTCGTCGAATTCACAATGAGGTTGATATGTGAACATCAACTTTATAAAAACAACGGTATTGGTACTACAATCATAGAGAGAGAGAGAGAGAGAGAGAGAGAGAGAATATATGTTTATTGTACATAAGAAAAAATATTGTTGACAAATACATAAATAAAAATTCACAGTATCCGAATGAACATAAGTTACTGTCAAAAATTGATAACCACGTCACAGGATGAAAACAAATATATAAACATAAATGGTGAGACTTAATTAAATACTTTCACAAATACATTAAAATGTTTGAACAAAATTAACAATATGAACGAGTGTAAACATTAACTAAAGTGTATCATCATAAATTTCAATGGAGTTGTAGTAAAGTTTTCAGTTTGTATCTAAAAACCTGGAGATTTCTCTCTTTTATATCACTTGGTATTTTATTATACATTTTCACTCCATTGTAAATCAGAGAATCTTTCACCAGGTTAGAAGTGGGAATGTGGAGCTTTAGGCTATTTTCGGTCTGGCGAGTATCATGGGGGATGTTGTTGATTTCATATTTCAATCTATTCTTATGAATTACAGAACCTGTCTCCAATATGAAAATTGAGACAAGAGTTAGAATTTTTTTATCTTCAAAAAGAGGTTTACAAGAATTTCTCCATATGGCATCGCAAAGGTATCTTATTGCCCGTTTTTGAAGCAATAACACTGACTGGAAGAGTTGATTGTTACATACCCCCCAGAAAGATATGCCATAGTGTGAATGGGAGTCTATGAGTGCATAATAAACAGATTTGGCAGCAGTAGATCCCAATTCTTTTGATACTGTCCTCATAACATAATAACCAGAAGCCATTTTTTCATTTAAATGAGTTATATGCTCTTCAAATTCCAGATTACTGTCCAAAAGTAATCCCAAAATTTTTGCTGAGTTGTTGTTCACCACCAGTTGGCTTCCCAAATGCACATTTGAAATACAACATTTGAATGTAATAACACTTGTTTTTTTTGAATTCCGAGTGAGTAAATTAGAGTCGAACCAATTCAGGATTGTAACCCTGTCGAGAGATATCATTTCATTCAATTTACTTTCATTTTTGGTGCCATTTTATGGTGGTGTCGTCAGCAAATAACGTGAACTTAAATGGTAACATGGTCAGATCATCAATATATAAAAGGAACAAAATAGGACCCACACCGAGCCTTGTTGTACTCCACTTTCAATTCCTGCAGTATTTGAAGATGTTGTTAGTCTCACATACTGCTTCCTATCAGAAAAATACGTGTCGAAACATTTGAAAGTGTTTTCTCTAAATCCATACAATTTAAGTTTGCACAGCAGTACGTCGTGGTTGACACAATTGAATGCTTTCGATAGGTCACAGAGCACAGCACAGCTTCTCTATCATTAATGTCTCTGTAAATCATTGATTTAACTGAATGTATTGCGACAGTTGTATTCTTCGATTTCTGAAAACCGTACTGCTGTGCACTCAGTATTCTGTTATGTATCAAAAATTCCATAACTCTTTTTTTACCAGTTTTTCGATAATCTTCGCTAAGGGGGGTATTAATGAAATAGGCCTTAAATTGGCTGGATCTTCTCTATCACCCCCTTTATGGAGAGGGATAACAACCAAGGTTTCCAGGAATGAAGGAAAACCTTGTGCAATGGAATTATTTATGAGGTGGGCAAGAATACTGAGTACACTATCAGGGACGTTAACAAAAATGTTTATAGAGATATCATCTAAACCAGCGGCATTTTTATCTTTTATAGTGGAAATAACTTTTTTCAGTTCATATAAGTTTGTGTCATAGAGTAGGAGATTGTTATCAACTTGGATGTCTCTGATATAGTTAATTGGATTTTACGTAGGAGATATTTTACTAGTTAGCTTTTTTGCTACTGTACAATAATAATAATTGATTATGTTAGGTTCTAGTGACGTTACTGTGTGTTTTGAGGTTTTTCCTTTCCCCTGAGCTCATTTACTATGGTCCAGCATTCTTTCACTTTATTATTTGCATTCTTCATTCTACTATTGTAGAACATATCTTCTATTGCCCTGATAACTTGTCTATATATTTTCCTGTAAGAGTTGTAGTGATTGTCGAAGTTGGAATTAGTTACGAATTCTTTTATATAGTGAAGAGACCTCATGTTTTTGAAGGATATTTTTATGCCATTTGTGATCCAGGGTTTCAGTTTTTTTAGATTGATTTTTTGTTTTGGAAATGCCCTTTCGAAGTTAATGACTAGGTTATTGTAAAATGATTCAAAGGGTTCCTCTGAGTCCAACAATATCTCCCAGTCAGTGTTGACACAAAATCGATGGAACCTACTATAATTTTTGGTACTGTAGAGACGGCCTTATCGGTGTTGTTTGTTGGTTATATCTAGACTGGAAGTAGCTTTGCTGTATATGGCATCATGATATGATAGATGAGATGGTAAAACTGGGCAGGTGATGCAATCCTGATTGAGATTTGTACAGAAATAATCAATTGTGGTTGTAGGAGTGTCAACATGCATGACCAGATTGGGAGAATCTAAGAGATTAGTGAGCCTCTGAGTGTTGATAGAGAGTCTATCTTCAAAGTTCATATTGAGGTCACCAGTCAATACAATATTATAGTTTCCTGGGATCAGTGTCAAAATTTGTTCAAGCTTGTCTAAAAATATGATTGTATCGAAACTGGGCGCTCT
Source organism: Gonioctena quinquepunctata (assembly GCA_018342105.1). NCBI lineage: Eukaryota > Metazoa > Arthropoda > Insecta > Coleoptera > Chrysomelidae > Gonioctena > Gonioctena quinquepunctata. The sequence goes on along the minus strand of JAFIRS010003063.1, from coordinate 137,205 downwards.
ATTAAGACATAATACGAATAGCTTGAAGTTTTTTGAGAAAATTGCAGACATTTCGAACTGTTTTTTATCAACAATTTCAGAAAATTCATCAGTACCAATGAGATCATGATATGACGAGGAATCGTGAATGAATATAGCCGTTCCACCATGTGAGAGTGTGTTCCTACAATATTTCGATGCAATATTATAACCCGGTAAATTAATAGGTTAATTCGGATTCAGCCAATGTTCAGACTGGAATGATTTTTGAAAACCAAAGAGATTCTAAGAAGATGAATAATCCGTTGATTTTGTTACGAATGGATTGGATGTTAAATGATAAAAATGTGATTATATTATTATCAATGACCGATTTTTCCCCCAAAAAGAGGTGTCTGAAGGTGTGACGCCAGAGTAGGATTCCTTGGGAATACTTGACGATATCTTATTCAGTTTGGTCTTCGATGTTTCTTCTACTTCTGCTTCTGATAAAACTGCAGATATTGTTGTCCCAGCGGCTCCCTCATTTATTTCAGCTGCCAAGGAATCATCTGGATACAGTCTATGATTCAAAGATTCAAGTTGACTCTGGTTAATAGTACTGGCTTTCTCAGTTTTGGATTTTGACTTGGTGTAGGGATTTTCGATGACTGCTTGAATCACCTTGCACAGAAACCATATTCCTGTTTCGTTTAAAGGTGTTTCACTGATGTAATTACTCTTCCTCAGAAAATTGTTACATTCTAGCAAACAGTTTCCTAAGTTAGCTTGATAGGCTGTCTTGAATAACTCAAGATCATTTCTATATATCATATCATTGATTCCGGAGCACGAGTTCCTGCGATATGGCACTGTGATGATGGTGCAGCGAGTATTTCCCAAAGGAATTATTATCTACTCCACCAGATGGCTCGTACTCTTATTAGGCCAGAGTATGACCATGTCATTAACATTGAGGCGATCTGCATTATGCTGAACTGTATATATTAGTTCACTTTCATCTGCATTCGATTTCACTATAGATTAAATTATATAGTTGTCTCCTAATAGCTTCCGTAGATATATGATGAGGTTTCTGCTCGATAATTACTCACAATTAAAATTCTTCTTTTCACCTCAGATCTATATGAAATAATTTTATCTTCACCCTCCTTCTTTGTGACATTCGAGGAGTGTATATCATTCTTCAATAAATCGATTTTCTTTTGGTACAGAGTGTCTTCCTGTGTGAGGGTTCCAATTGATGTCAACATATTTTCAATCAAGTTATTCAGCTCAATTATGTCCATTTCCAAATTGGTTGCTCTTTTTTCATAGTTACCTCTTGCAGCAGTTTGTATTGCGCAGTTGATTGTTCCTCTTCATATCATTTTCAGTTTTAGCTGTCTTATCATTGGTTGTAATTGAAGTTCGAGTTGATATTGTTTTTCTGCTTTTTTTATGCCCTTCATCAATTGTGTTGCGCATATCTGCTATTTCTGATTTATTTACCTTGATACGTTCCTGGTAGTATTTCATTTGTGCATTTTGATCTTTCTCTCTCTGTATGATTCTCCAATCAATATTTTTTGTTCGTGTTTAAGTTTTTCAATGTAACTATTTTGCATTTCGCTGTTTTGTGCCAGATCATTCATGGTTAGTTTCAGTAGAGATTTTTCGTCATTAGCAATAATATCCAAATCATTACTGCAGCAAGTAATTTGGAAGTATTTCAGGAAATTGTATTCATTTGTATTCCGCTTTACACAGCTTCTGTGAAATATCTTGGGGCAGTTTTTGCAAATGTAATAATTTTGCGGAAACGGTCGTGTCTTACAACATCCATGGTTAACCATGATGAAAAATCGATGTCAAGTACATCTATTTCCCGTCAGCTCCTGGACTATTTCATTTATTCTATTCATTTTATTTTATCAGCAGGTGATTCGAGCCAAATGGGTGGTAATATACTTTTTTTTGTGAACTAATTTTTATCACTAGATGTTGTTGTTTTTTTTTCACTGTGGAAGAACGAGTCATTTGCATTTGAAAGTAATTACTAATTACTAATTTTACATCGTTGAGAAGGTTTATCAATGAGTACAGTTATGTATTATAGGTATCTGTATTCCCGTAGGAAACATATGACAAAAAAAATATGGGTATTGTTTGAATAACAATGGAATTGAAAATCGACAACGCAATTTGTACCAACAACACTGCAAATCAGCCTTTTGGTAGGACACATCAGCTTTCTGAGTTGTCTATATGTGACCACCTGATAGTCCCGAACCATGAGTTAATTTGCTTGTAGGTACCATTATCAATTGACCGTTACCAGGAATCAAGAACCAGGGACCATAAACCAAAAACGAAGGACCCCATAATATTTGAACGATTTGTACCTAACCAATCTTTAACATATTCGTACTTCCTGATTTCGTAGCTCTAGACTTGATTATCAAAGTTTGTTTAAATATTCTTGATCATACTGTATAACAAAGTAAACGAGCTCAGAATTGAAATTGCTAGGGGTTGAAAAAACCATAGGAGTTCATACCAACGAAATAATAAAATCCTAACTGTAAAATTATTTCTTACCTTCATTCAAAGAAGGGTGTTTGAAATATATAGAGAAATTCACACTTTGAATCCAATAATTATCAAAGTTGGCTGTGTCATTCTCCATTAATAACTCGTGGTGTTAATATCATGCAGACCCCATCATTTCCAACCTCGTGAGAAGTGTAATCGCATTCATGTAGTTACCATCAAAACTACGATAATGTATTAAATCAAACTGTATTCAAATCTGCACTTGTATTTCCTTGAAACAACTTAAAACTACAAGGTTGGCCTCGCCATCACTTCCATAACGAGATGAGAACCTTTTTCCGAAAATTTTCTCCACTTCAATTTTCTCACTCGAGAACCGGAAGTCCAAATTCCGTGGGGGAATTTACCTCACACCTTCCTTTCCATATGCGAATAACTTTGTTCAATCTATTGAAGAGAAGAGGACGGAGTATATTCAATGACAACACCTATAGCCTAGATCAGTTGTTTTGACGTCATGTGGTCGTCCCACTATCTACAAGTTTTCTAGAACTTATCGATAGGCAACCACTGATACTCGCCTCATTGATGCGGGTGACCAATAATCATCTATTGATAGCTTGCCATAACAAACAAACGAATATATATATATATATATATATATATATATATATATATATATATATATATATATATATATATGTATATATACATATTGTGAGTAAATATACTCCTCATTCTTAAATAAATCTAATATAATGAAAAAAATTACTCCAGGGATATAATACAGGGCCCTTTATATTTACTTCATACAAAAATAGGTAGATGAAAGATTATCATCTTAAGATATCTTTTATTAACTACGAGAATAATAAAAATCAAATATTTATATGTGGGTCTATAATATTAGTTAATTATATATAACTTGTAACTTATACTACTCCGCCGTGTAAACGTAACAAGGTATATTAGAATAATTATACGCGACCACGATGGCAATTGCACAAATTTTTTGTCATGTAATTATCGATTTCAATATAATACGATTATCAAGTCCATAATGCAAAATAAACATCCACGAAGGTATGCCTTCAGCCAAACGTATTGAAAATTTTAATCCACCTCCATTTAGGAGTTTGTTCTTGTGATTTTTTTAATAACTCTGGTGTCCAGAGATTCCTGGCTGATATATTCTTTTGTAACGCTGAAATATAGATTGCAGAAAACATATTTCTTGTGTGTTTTAGAATTCAAATCAGTCCCCTTACTAGGGTAGTTCATATCAGCGATTTTTCGAGAGGGTTTCCGGTGAAAATATTTTATTGAAACGGTAGGCAATAATTGCATAAAATATATGATTTGTGCCACCATGAAAAAATTTGAATCAGTCCCTCCATGGAGTGGTTTATACTTGAGAAATTTGCTGACCAGGGGTATTCAATGAATATATTTCATTGAAACGCTGACATATGATGTCACAAAACATATTGTTCGTGCTACTATAGGAAAAATTGACATACGCTTCCTTGTGAGGGTAGTTTACACTCGCAATTTTTTGGAAACTGCTGACCGAGAGAACAATTAATAGAAAATCAAGTTTATAATAAACAATTCTGTCTTATGATTAATATACATAAAAAATTAAATTGAAATGAAATTTGAATATATACATCCAATTAAATAATTTTGGCAGATTGCGTCTATAAAATAAAATTTATATCAGAATTCACTGGTACAATTTCAGTGTTATCAATTTTGAAAAAATATATGAATGAAATTCAACTTCAACAAACAATGGTCAATTTCGACGACGATAGTCACATTTAAGGGGGGACTAATGCAATTTTTTTCACGATGGCACCACTAATATGTTTCATGCAATCAATAAAGTTCTTCGAAAAATCGTAAATAAGAACTTATGAGGAAGCTGATTCCCATTTTTCCTATAAACGCGCAAAAAATATGTTGTGTGTAATCATTAGCTACCGTTTCAATGGAATAGCTTTACCAAAAACTCCCGATCAGTGGAGCTTTTCAAAAAGTCACCTCATATTATTGTTAAAAAAATATTTTATTTTATCATGACAATCCTCGATGAGACAGTGAAAAATGGAACCCAATGGTAGCATTTTGTTATTGAAAGTAGAACCAACATATATCAGTTAATGATAGTAAATATTAACAATTATTGAAAAGTCAAATGTTTCGGCGCTTTATTATATGTATATTGAAAGAATGTGAATTCAATGAAGGTTGATATAATTTCCAATAATAACGAAACACTGCAAAAAAAACAATTGGTTTTTACATGAGAAGAAATACGAAGTGTCTATTATACCCCCATAAATGTGAGGTTCACCATTGTTTGATAAAGTTGTATTTCATTCATATATTCATTCAATATTGTTAAAATTGAAATTGTTCCGGTCAATTCTGATATACGAAAAAATCGTTTTTCAAAATGGTATTTACCGAGGGCAATCTTGCCATTCGATAGATAATTCAATTACCGATTCAACGATATACATTATGTACCACTTTCTTTCTGTACAAATCAAAAAACGATTAATTTGTACAATATTTTATACGATGCCTACAAATTCCAATGAGTTATCCGTTTAGGTTTGAAGAAATGAAAGTTAGCCGTGGAATCATGGAAAACAGTAGGTGAATAATGTCATGTGAAGAGTGAAATACCAATTTTACTTGTCTTCTCGTTTAGTTTGTAGAAAGTATTTTTGAAATGAAGAATAATCGTTATTTTCAAAACGAACAAATCGATATGATATTGATATACGGAGAATGTCAGAAGAACGCTGTCATTGCTAGTATGCTATACGCTGTTCGTTATCCGTTGAGACGGCACCCCTAAGGAAAGAACCAGCTGATCAAAACCACATCCACTTCATCACCAGTGGAATGGCGAAAACTACTGTATCAACATATGTTCATTTTTCTCCATCTGCCTCAGTGCGGGAATTGAAGTGAAAGTGAAGTGAAAAAGCGGAAACCAATGTATTAGCATATGTTCATTGTTCTCCATCTGCCTCAGTGCGGGAATTGAAAACTGAATGTGGAATTAACAGGAAAAAGTGCAAGGAAAGTATTGAGAAAACATAAATATCGCTCCTATAGATACAGTTTGCATCAGCATCTATATGAAAATGACCCAGAATGGAGACTAACTTATTGTGATTGGCTTCTGCGTCATCATCATTTGAATAATGGTCTTGTCTCAAAGATACAGATGAGTCCAGGTTTACGAATAATTGTTTGTTTGATAGGAATAATACAAGGTAATGGGCTCAAAAAATCCTAGGTTGCTGAGGGAAGGTTATTTTCAAGAAAGATTTGGATTCAACGTCTGGGTAGGAATCATAGGGACAAGAATCATTGGACCAATTTTTTCCGGCGTGCCAAAGATATCTACAATTCTTACAGAACGATATTCAAAATAATATCAACGATTCACCTGAGAACATCAGGAAAAATATGGTTTTTCAGCAGGTTGGTGCAGGACCACCAATGCTCATATTGGTCGGGAATATCTCAGTGATACCTATGGGCAGAGATGGATTGGAACAATTGGTTCAATCAGATGGCCAGCCAGATCGCCTGATTCAACCCCATTGATTTTTATTTCCAGGGTCACATAAAATCCAAAGTATACTCGAGGAGACCAACTCCTTTGGGGGACTTGAGAGATAGAGTTGAGCGCGCATTTCAGGAAATTCCTGCTCAGGAACTGATGAATGTGATGAGATATACAATAAATAGAACAAGTCTATGTATCAGGGAAAACGGGCAAAACCTTGTACATATCATTGGTCAATAATAAATAAAATGACTTTTCGATGCTTGAGGAACTCTTCTATTGAAAGCAGGATAATGGTATTGTGAGTAATAATTTGTACGTTGTTGTTTCAGTTGTTAGGTTTATTCAAACAGTTTGATTATATTGAAGTTATCTTTTCTGTTTATGATCATAACATATTGTCAGTTGTTTTTGATTTTTTCCATTCTGAAGTAAGGTTTGAAATAATTAATATATATCATGTTACCTACCAATTTTTTCAGATTGATTTCATTCTGGTAGATGTTTTGAATAATGAGAAAGTGGAACATAATATATATATATATCGTTGAATTGGTAATTAAATTTTTTATCGAATGGCAAGATGGCCCTCGGTAGGTACCATTAAAAAAAAACATTTTTTAGTTGAAAATGTTCAGACAATTTCAATCCCTTCTGTAGGATTTGTTATCGATCCTATCGATGAAATGACTATTATTTTGAGTTACTGATGTGCATTAGTATAGATTTTCACCTGATCAAGGCCTCCTGGGCTAATAAAAATTGGGAAATTTCAATTTTTTCAATAGTAAAATAAAAATTTGGCAACACTGTCGTGTGTTATTTGAGCCGTGGAATCCCAAAAACATCAAACATACAGGGTGTTCCGTTTGGAAAATCGAAGTTGGTGGCTAGCCTGGCAAAACAGAAAGTCGGACATTTTGTTCCCATATGTCTGTCAATACGAAATTGTGTCTCATATCTATGCACGAAACTTCATTCTAATCGGTTGATGAGTGAAGGAGATATAGGCATGACCCTAGTCCCATTGTCACCCGGTATACTTCATTTTCTATGCCGATTCTACCAAAATAATTCAATTGGATATCCGATTTTTTTTTATTATAATCATCATGAGACTGAATCGTTCATTATAAGGTTCATTTCCTAATATTGGTTTCCACGGTCAGCATTTTTCGCAAAATCGCTAGTGTAAACTACCCTTACAAGGTAGCTGATGTTAATTTTTCCTATAGTGGCACCATCACCATCACATTCCAGTGTTTCAATAAAATATATTCATTGGATGTCCCCTGTCAGCAAAGTTCTTCCAAAAATCTCAAGTATAAACCACCTCTGTGAGGAGAATCATTTAATTTTTGTTAAAATGTCACAAATAATATGTTTCATGCAATGATTTTCTACTGTTTTAATGGAATATATTCACCGGGGGTTCAATATTTTTTTTTGTACAAGAAACATATTTTGTGCTATCTACATTTCAGTGTTTCAATGAAATATCTAAGCTGAACATCACTGGTCACCAGACTTATTGAAAAAATCACTGGTACAAACTTCCCCTAAATGGGGGTGGATTGGAATTCTCAAAATGGTGGCACGAAGGCATTCCTTCATAGATTTCAGTTTTGCATTATGATCCTGATAATCACATTACAAGTTATAATATTAAAATCACTTATTCCTAACAAGAAATAGAAAGTTTCTATTACACCCTGTATCAACTAATGCAATCACTATTGTGGTCGGGTAGAATTGATCTAATATACCTTAGGTGTAACATACTGAAATTTCAGTTGATTCTATCGATGCCTGAAAACCCCCCTATATATGTGCATAGTCCTTGGTGATTCAGAACTGAAGTGAAGAAAAATACATTAGACATCAGAATGACATCATTTACTCCTTTTTTCCAAGTAAAGTCAAAGTTAAACTAATCATTTGTGTTTTATTACCTTCTTTCTTCCTCCTTCTCATAACTAACATCGTTGACTCAAATGTATCTTACAATGGCATTGGAAGTAAATATGAGTAATATGTACAAAATAACATAAGGATTAGCATAAACATTTTATTTAGAAAAACTCAGTACATCAAAATGAAGTACACATATTTATTAATTGATGACGTTGTAATTTTATCTTTTTTAGTCTTCCACTACACATTATATTATAGTTCACACATATGCATGGGACGAAAATTACTTTTATTTTCTAAAAATGCAGGTAATCTTTGAACTTGTAAACTCGACCTTAGTTTGGAGATCAATATTGAACAAAAAGTCAGAATCCTTGCTTAGATTAATTTAAATGATTAATTGTTGAATTTGTTTCACCGAAGAATAAAGAGTAGAAGTGCATGTCTTTTGCTTGCTATTTTGATGTGATTTTCAAAGATGTAACAGAAGTCCGAAAAACTTATTTTTTATGTTCAAAAATGACAATTGTTACGAAAAGTGAAAATGGTATATTGAAGAAGTGGAAAAACCGAGTTTACTTTACGCGATAAAGTGATTGCGGAGTTTATCAAAGCCATTTTTTGATAATTCCGAATTATTCAGAATCAGTGATTCAAATGAACGTGAGTAACAATTAGTGCAAACAATATTCTCAAATTTGAACTAAAAAAGTTGTCTAATTAATTCTCATCGATTCGAGGAAAATCATTTCTATTATTCAATTTCCTGTGACAAATGAAATTTAATTCAGAAAAAGGTTTTCAGATGAGGAAATCACAAATGCGTTGGGATGCAAAAGGATCACATTTGTTTTTCAACTCGAGAAAATGTTTCACTACATTGGGAAATTTACACAATTCATAGAAAAGTGGTTTCCTCTCAATGGAAAGTTCTTCCAAAGATGAAGCCTAACCTCCGTTTCACGGCTGAGAAACCTTTTGAGCAAACTTCAGTAGCAATCAGAAACTATTCCATGATTCATCCTTGAATGCGAAACTGCGGTATGGCTTTGCTAAAAAAAAAATCAACGTTGGAATTGTGGAAAATTCCCAATGTAAGATATTTGCTTCGGTAGAAAACTTCGATGAGAAACGAGATAAATCCATTCCTCACCCGAAAGAGTTTCTTCGAATGCCAAATGTTATTTTTCATACAAAATAAAGAAGCAGAAATCCTAAATTCCCCTTCAAATCGAACACAGTCTCCATAAAAAAAAATATACAAATGTTCGAAGAGATTTGGCCGACGAAATCTAATTGTTCATCAACACAAAAGGAATTTTGAGGAAACGAGGATATGTCGTGGATCATTCTCTGGGAAAAAAACGAAAAAAATCAGAAATTTAAAAAAGTTGATGAGGCCAGTACAGTAGTGGCCACCTTGGACTAAATTTCCAAGAAATTAGAGTATCCTGAATATACCTTCCAAGCCCAGGGTGATATCAAAAAACTGTTTCGACATTTTTGCTCAGATGCAAAAACTATAATTATTGTCAACTTTCGGACCGTTTCTAATTATCACCCAATAGATTTTCTAAAGATGTTATTAGTGAAAATTCCTTCTAAATCTCTCAACCATCTCCTTTTCGAGATAGTTAACTGAAATTTTTTTTTTAAACAAAAATAGGCAAAGTTACGTTTGAATTGGAAGGATAAATCTCCGCCTATGGTCGGCATTTTCGATCAAAGCACCAATCCTATTATGTTAAATCAGGGGTGGATTAACCCAATACCAAAAACTGGATATGTTGTGTTACTGTGGGGAAGACCTTTTGTTGGTAGTAGTAGGGGCAGCGAATGTAATCTTTTGCCTAGGGCAGCAAACCTGGTTGCGCCGGCCAAATAAAAAAAAAATTGTTTTTTTACCGCTTTCTTAGTTGTTTGAACAACCCTCAGAAGTTAATGAAAACTTGTACGAGTTAAAATCACGGGGACCTTACCTTTTATAGTGGGATCCGAAACCACTCTTGGGACCTTGAAAAAATTTTTCACCAGCTGCGGGATTCGAACCCGAGCCGGGTGGAAACAGTCGACACAAGATCAACGCTGTTGCCACTGAGCCACAAGCAATATACTAATACATTTGAATTTTGGATGTTGTTTCGAATTGTGTTGAATAATTTTATCTCCGATAGTTCGCATACTAACCTATAATAATTATGATGGAAGTAGTGACCAAAGTTTATCTTCCACATCTGATTTCATAAACATCCTTTCCACATCTTTAATGAAATAACAAATATACGTATGATGTGTTTTTTATTTTATATCTGCAGCATTTGTTAACTCATTTCACAACCATTCTATCATTTGCAAACTTTCATTGCTTATTTCGATGACTATCTACATCAGCATGTGCACCGACGCAAATGCGGCGAATACTCCAGAAAAATCAACTGGGGTTGTTTTCTAATGTGCTTTTCCCCACCTCTTATCACAGAAACATGTCTTATATATTATCGATTACAGAGTGGCTTTTTAACTGAACATATCAGGAGAATGAATTACGATTTTGCAAATTTTTTAAAAATATTTCGCGACCATAAATAAGAGTAATTTTCAAAAGGTATACCACAATTCTCCACTTTTTCATGGAGTTGCAAATTTGAATATACGTAACCAGTGAATCAACTGCGTTTAACATTGGATTTGCAGAAATATTATTTTTTGTGAAGGAAAAAACTGCAAAAATATGGGCAATTGTACTCACATTTTTGTAAAAAAAATGGTGAACAAAAATCAATCACTTTGCAGTCACAACCGGCTGTGAATCAGGATTCAAATTTCAAATTTTTGGATATAGAAATGAAAATTTTATAAAATTTGCAGTTATGTTGAATATTTGATTCTTGAACATTGTATATTTCGCAATTTGAACAATGTTGGTGACCTAGTATAGAAAATTGTTTACATAATGTTGACAGGGTCGCTGATATGTATGGAAAAGGTCGATTATCTCCTAAAGAAAGATAGCTATCGAAAATTGTTAAAATACAAAAGTTTCAGGGTTTTTTTTGAATCTATTACAATGAGGAAGAGTTAAGTATACAGGATCAGTCAAAAAGTCATGACGAAACAAAGTTGCTTTATCTTCAATGTAACACCCTGTGTACTATTCCATATTTCAATTCTTCTCAAAATTATAAATAAAATTGATATAGCACATCATATCCTAAATTCGACCCATTTTCGAAATATCGAATTTTGAAAACAACTTTCCTATCAATTAACCTTCGAAAGTTTCTAGCTCCATAACAACGCCGCATCGTTTTTTTGTCTGACAGTGATGATCTTGACAACACATGTCAAAAAAATACATTTAGTGTGAATAATTTTCGGGCCGAAATGGCACGTTTGAGTGAAACCTGGCGTATTGAAATTTCAATGATCATAGGATATGGTGATATAAGACGAAGTTGTGATCAAGTAGTGGATATTTTCAATGAATTGCATACCGATCGGGAACCTCCTTCTGGATCAACCGTTTCAAAAACATTGCAGCGTTTCCATGAAATTGGAGTTTCAAAGATCGACCAAAAAGTGAAAGACCAGTTAGCGTTACAAATGAAAAAAATTCCCTGAATGTCATGTTAGATGTGGAGGAAAATTAAATTAAATTCATCACATGAGTCGATATTCCATTCGAAAAATTTGCAAACTGCAAAAATTCCATCCATATAAAATTTATTTGTTACAAGAATTGAGTAAAGACGATTTTGATCGTAGAATCTAGTTCTGTAAAGTTTTTATGCATGAATCAAACGAAAATGTGAACTTTGTCTACCACATATTGTTTTCTGACGGATTCACATTTTGTTCCAGAGCTTGGACGATTATTCCGGAACAATAACAATCTCAATTTTCCGACAGAATGAATATGGTTTGAACAAGATGTGGCTCCTCCACATTTCATACGTGTGGTACGGGCATATCTAGATGAAACTTTCCCTGATAAATGGATTGGACGCAGGGGGCAATCGAATGGCCAGCTAGGTCTCCCGATTTGACCCTACTCCACTTTTTTCTGTATAGTTACATGAAAAATGTAGTCTACTAGAATTGGCCGCAAAATTTCGACGAGTTGCAAGGAAGAATGAGGCAGGAAATTTCCACCATTCTAATCAACATGATTTTAGATTAACTACAAAATTTTGATCAGCGAATTCATTACTGTCAAGAGGTAAATGGTAAACACTTTGAACACTTTTTTGAATAGAATTCCAAAGGGAATATTTGCTGTTTATTAAAACTAGTTATCTTTTTTTTCTGGCATAACTATTGTTTTTATAAAATTCAAAATATCTAGGACGTTCATCAAAAATACATTTTTTCATTCCATGCATTTTCAACAACCCTGAACAATTATGCTTTTCTATTTTCTTTAAAAAAATAAGCAAAATTTTATCATATCCATAACACTCCACCTGGTGTAATTCTCATAATGAATATCCTTCATTTCGGACTTTTTCTGTATTGAATTTGAGAGTTGTAAGAAGTTATTTTCTGAATTCGATATTTTGAAAAATTTGAACTTAGGATATGATTTGCTATACCAATTTTATTTAGAATTTTAAGAAGAATTGAAATATGTAATAATATACAGGGTGTTCTATTGAAGAAAAAAAAAATGTTTTGTCATGACTTTTTGACTGATCTTGTATTTTTAATCTTTATTTACTGTGATAGATTTTAAAAAACCCTTAAACTTGTGTGTCCTAACACATTTCGCTAGCTATTTTACTTTAGGAGATAATCGACCGTTTCCGTTCATATCATCGTCCCTGTATAGTATGGACTGGAGAAAAAACAATCATTTCAGTTATATTATTTATTGAAAAATATTCACTTCAGACTAAAATAATGAATTACATTGTTTTTACAAGATATATGCATAAATATAAATCGAATATATTTCTTAAGATCGTAATTGGTGTTACTACACTCATAATTGTGTAGAAACATAACGTATCCCTACTAGTCGTTGAGAACTTTTTTCATTACTGCAATTAACAATGCTATTATGAAATATCACGTGACGAACCTCCACCTAGTTGAATGAAGGTTATGTCTTCACATCTAATTTGTTAATACTGGTTAGTATCTGATAGATCATGGTCAGGATGACTCGTATTACTCAGAAATCATATCCGTTTTCTTCCCCCTTTTTTATCCGGAAAAGGTACTTGTACAAAAGTCCAGCTACTGCACCTCCTACTAGAGGACCGATCCAGTAAACCTGAAAAACAAGAGAAGTATTGATTCCAGAGTTAATGAAAAATATTCTCAATGCATTTGAGGAACTCAAAGGTTATCGTATTGCAATTTTCTTCATCGATCATCTCGAGAGTTGAAAACTACCTATAGTACGCATTGAATTTTATAATTTCTGGCATGATTCAACAAAGAATCGTACCACGGTTACCGCTAGAACTTGAACGCTATGTCGAAATCAACGAACTAATTGGTAGATTTATTAAAAAAAAAGAAATAGCGCAAAAAATCCAAACAATGTATAGTATCTTGTGAGTAGTCCATCTTGGAAAACATATTCTTTCTCTCATTCATGTATATGGGTTCTCAATTAGGACTGGAATGGAGAATCAAAAAACAATCTGGATGAAAATGCGAATTTTCACTTTCAGATTTTTCATTTTGAGTTAGTGTCCTTTCAAAATATCAACCAGATGTAGATGTCCAGCGTGGTGTTGACCGAAAAAGTGTTTGTCTTCTGTTAGATACTCACAGAAACTAACTTGATTTTCATCATAGATTTTTCAATTTTCCGAAAAAAAAAACTTATTCAATATTCAATCGAGAATGTTTACTTTTTCAACATGAATGCCTCCCAAGAAATTAATTTAGAACGATTGAAGATAGTGACTGACGGAAGTTTATTTTTGAGTCGCAGCTGGATTAACATCTGATTTTATATTTTCAAAGTCCATGCATGCGATGTTTCGAACTAAGAACTGAGGCATTATATTTTACCCATTCCGTTTTTGAACTAATTGAACGAATTCAAACATTTAATGTTGTAATGAAAGAGAGTTGGCGACGGGCAGACAATAATTTGTAAATTCCAAGGAAAGATATCCTCGTGCAGGGATCGAACCCATGACCTCATGATAACCAGTCAAGTGCTCTTCCAACTGAGCTACCAAAGACGTACCTCCGCATCTGCCATCGGGATATTGCTTTCTAGAATTGAATGCTAGTGTGTTTTTTAGGAAAGTTATGAGTGAGAAGCGAACTCATTTGCTATCAAATGATCATCAAAATCCAATTCACCTTTCATCTTGCGTTGTCGACAATTTGCGATTTCCAGCAGGAGTCAGGTGTGGATCTCCGACCATTGAACAAATAAGCCAAAATTGAAAATTAAGAAAGAACATTTGTGTTTGTGATAAATAATGTAAAAGAGAGTAGGCGGCGTGAAGACAATAATTTTAAAATTTTAGGGAAAGATATCATCGGGCAGGGATCGAACCCACGACCTCATGATAACCAGTCAAGTGCTGTCTCAACGTTACTGGAGAGGTACGTTCGCATCTGCGGTCGGGATATCACCTTCTAGAATTTAATGTTAGTGTGGATTTTGGGAAAGTTATGAGGTGGAAGAGAACTCATTCGCTATCAAGTGGTCATCAAGATCCAATTTACCTTTCACCTTGCGTCGTCTTAAATTCGCGATTTTCAGCAGGGGTCAGGTGTGGATGTCAGACCATTGAACAATCAAACCGATATTGAAAATTAAGAAGGGAAATTTGTGTCTGTAATATATATATATATATATATATATATATATATAACGATATATATATATATATATAATATATACTATATATATATATATATAATATACTATATATATATATATATTGGTAAACGTTGAGATATTGTGATTTTCATAATGTGCTATGGATTTCAGTAACTATGGAATAAGCTGTAAGTAATCTATCAGTAAGATAAATTTTCCAAGTTGGTCACTCAAATAAATGTTATGAATGATGTCGACGTGTGGACACTGTAACGAAATTTCCGATCGTAGGAAATCGCCAAGCATTACCTGCTCTGGGCTTTGCGCAGAAACTTATCAGGCAATTTGTGTTGGAGTCTCTGCCGAGTTTTTGAAATGTTTGAAATCCCCTGGTTTTTGCTGGTATTGCACAGATTGTCATAAAATACGAAATAAATACGAGGGATATATCAAAACTTCGTTCGATACCAAATTGAGTGAAATGATAGGCGAATTCGAAACGATGTTTAATTACTTGATGATTAATATTTCGGAGAAAGCTAAAGATTGTTTTTCAAAAATTGATGTTTCTCACAAGATAACGGAAGATGTTCCCACGTATTCCAAGATTGTTAAATGAAAATCAATGGTTATTGTCAAACCGAATGACATCGAACAAACTAACTCAAAAACGAAGCTAGATATAATGAAAAACATTGACCCTGTTAATTTGAATCTAAAAGTATCGCAGGTAAAGCAGATCAAAGATGGTGGTATTCTCATCAGCTGCAATGACCCTGAAGGTGCGAGGAATTTTAAGAAAGCTGCTACTGAAAAACTTTCTTCTAACTACAAAATTTCAGACGTTAAAAGATTCTTTCCCAAGGTTGAAATTGTTGGGCTCATGGAGAACTACTCTGCCGACGAAATGAAATTTTGAAATTTTCTCCGATGAATATCACTTGAAAATTCTGAAATCATGGGCCACAAATAAAGATCCAAACATTTTTCAAGCACTTGTCGAACTAGATGCTACTACATATGGTATGGTGATGGAACGAGGAAAGCTCTTTGTTAATTATGATGCATGTACCGTTTATGATGCGACAGATATAAGAATTTGTTTCAAGTGCAGCGGATTCAACCATGGTCAGTCCAATTGTAAACAGAATAGAATCGTATGTCCCAAATGTTCTAGTAATCATCCGTTGAATGTCTGTACTAGCTCAATTCGTAAATGCATAAACTGTACCAATGCTTATTTAACCGATACTGATCACGTTGTATGGGAGGCCGAAAAATGTCCTATTTACAAGAAAAAATTGAATTATCTTGAATCCTCTGCTTTTGTCACTGAATAGCAACCACAGCAAAGAAACATTTCTTTGGATTTTTCGGCATCCAATACAAATAGTAAAATGAAGTGTTTTTACCAAAATGTCAGGGGTATACGATCCAAAACGCATCTTATTTATAATAACATTGCACAAAATATTTTTGACGTGATTTGTCTCACTGAAACCTGTTTGTCATCTGACATTTTGGATTCCGAAATAACCAGTAACCAGTATACGGTTTATAGAAGAGACCGTAACTTTGATCTCACAAACACAACAAGAGGGGGTGAGGTGCTAATTGCCATAAACTCAAAGTTTTACACATGTCCTATGGACCTCAATTTCATAACTGAATCTTTCCCCAATATTGACATTGTTGGTATTAAAATTGTTTTCCATAATTTTACTACCTACATTATAACGTTCTATATACCTCCAAATACATCTATCGATTCATACGAGGGTTTCTTCGAAGCTATTTGTAGTCTGCAATGTTTGCTTAATGATGATAGTAACCTGATTGTAACTGGAGACTTCAACATCCCTGAATATGGTGTTCATGCTAGTACCAATTCTCACAATTGAAATCAATTATTCTACTGGAGAACTTTATGAATTTTCTAGGCCTAGTTCAATATAATGAGGTATTGAACGCCAACAATAGAATCTTAGATCTATTATGTAGTAGATGTCCAATGAATGTACAAGAGTCATCATTTCCTCTCGTTTCTATTGATGTGCACCATCCTGCTCTAGAATTTTCTATCCCCTTCGGATTGGACTTTTTTGGAAGATAATGATAACGTAGATATAGCTTGCGATAGGTTCTACAACCTATTGAATAATATTTTAACAGAATGCGTTCCCAAAACAGTTGGTAAAAAATCTTCCTACCCACCTTGGTTTACCGGCGATATCATAAGAAATTTGAAAGCAAAGGACAAGTATTTACGCAATTATAAATCAACGGGTAACACTGAATTTTTCGAATTGCATGAAAATCTTCGCAGAGATATGAAGAAAAATATCGCCATAGCACACTCCAATTATATTCGAACGGCGGAGAAAGATCTAGGAGATGATCCCTCCAAATTTTGGGCTTATCTAAATACAATTAGGAGCAGCTCAGCTATTCCTGATTCTCTGAACTATGAAAATAGTAGTCTCTGATCCCCAATGTATAGTCGATGCTTTTGCCACCTACTTTGAATCTTCTTTCATCAGATCATCCAATTATCGACAATCTGAAAGCACTAATAATTTCAACATACCAACTTTGTCCATCCCTAAAATAACTGAAGATGATGTGCTGAAGTCTTTAAAAAAATGTAAACCAAAAATGATAACGGGACCTGATGGTATTCTCCTGAAAGACTGTGCTGTCAGCTTCGCTAAACCTTTATCCATCATTTTCAATCTAGCACTAACAGCACTTTGTTTTCCGGATGTCTGGAAATATGGTAAAATATGTCCTGTTCTCAAAAGGGGGGACAAACATATGATTGAAAATTACAGACCAATCGTTATACTATGCAACTCCAGTAAACTCTCCGAAATGATCTTATATGATATTATATATGCACATGTGAGATGTCAGATTGTCGATAATCAGCATGGATTTGTTAAGGGTCGTTCGACCACAAGTAATCTTACATGCATTACTCAATACATAGCAGGAGCTTTGGATATGTCTTCCCAGGTTGATGTCATTTATACAGATTTTTCAAAGGCGTTCGACAGGCTTGACCATGGTGTACTTCTCAAAAAACTGAGTTCGGTTGGTTTGACTGACAACCTTACACTTTTTTTGGAGTCTTATCTAACCGAAAGACGTTCAAGAGTTCAATACCGTGGTTTTAAATCTGTCGAAATAATAGCCACCTCTGGTGTTCCTCAGGGATCTGTATTAGGTCCCTTGCTATTCATCATTTTTATAAATGACATTTGCCTCGAGTTAGACTCTGAAATTCTACTATATGCAGATGATTGTGAATTGTTTCGTCAGATTTCCAATGTGAACAACTGCAGATACCTACAAAAAGATATCCAAAAATTGGATTTATGGTGTGAAGCGAACTCACTTTCTCTCAACATACAAAAATGCAATTTTGTCTCCTTTAGTCGCAAAAAATCACCCACCGAATATCCTTATACAATAAATGGAAACATCTTGCAAAAATTGGCAGAATTCAAAGATCTGGGGGTCATCTTTGACGAAAAATTCACATTCACTCATCACGTAAATACAATTGTTTCAAATAGCTTCAAAATCCTCGGTTCCATCATAAGAAACTCCAAATGTTTTTCTGATATCAACACTTACTTACTCCTTCTCAACGCGCTTGTGAGATCAAGGTTTGAGTATTGCTGTGTCGTGTGGAATCCTTGTTACAACATACACGTCATAAATTTAGAGAATATTCAGAGAAGTTCTTGAAGTACATTAGTTTTAAAAGTGATGTATTCTATCCAAACCAAGGTATTCCGCATGAAGTGCTACTTTTGAGATTCCAGGTTCACTCTCTAGACAATAGTCGTAAATACCTAGGTTTTTTTTTTTGCACAAGGTTATTTTCTCTATGATTAATTGTCCATACTTACTTTCACATATAAAGTTGCATGTTCCCAGGCTACCTGTACGTAATAGTAATACATTTTACCTCCCCTTTCCTCAAACAAATGTACTTACACGCTCTCCTATGTACAAAATATGCTTTGATCAATCCAGAATAACGTAGATATTTTCAACTGCAAGCCAACTGACATCAAAATAGCTATCTTGCAATCATAATTATTCTTACTGAACATATAATATAGTTTCATATTTGTTGTGATGTGTATGAATTTTTTTCTCACTGAGTTTTTTTCAGTTCATACACATCATTGCTCTTATTATTTACTTTTTATGGAATAAATTGTCTTATTTCATGTACATTAGGATTATCTCTGTATATGTCTGTACTTTAGGTTTAACTCTGTTTAACATTTCCTGAATGTATATTTCCCATTCTGTAATTGGCTTCGGCTGTTGAATGGTGTACCAAATAAATAAATAAATGAATTTAATGCAGACAAGAATTTTTAAATTCTAGGAAAATATATCCTCGGGCAGGGATCGAACCCACGATCTCATGATTACCAGTCAAGTGCTCTTCTAACTGAGCTACCGAAGACGTACCTCCGCATCTGCCATCGGGATATCGCTTTCTAGAATTTAATGTTGGTGTGTTGTTTGGGAAAGTTATGCGGTGGAAGGTAACTCATTCGCTATTGAATGATCATCAAGATCCAATTCATCTTTCACCTTGCATCGTCGACAATTCGCGATGTTCAGGGGGAGTCAGGGGTGAATCTCCGATCATTGAACAATCAGGCCGAAATTGACAATTAGGAAGAGAAATTTGTGTCTGTAAAATATAATGTAAAAAAGAGTTGGCGGCGAGCGGACAATTAAAATTTTTCCAGAAAAAGATATCTTCAGACAGGGATCGAAGACCTCATCATTATCAGATCCATACCTGACCCTCGCCAAAAATCGCAAATTGTCGACGACGCTAGGTAAATTAGATCTTGATGATCATTTGATAGCGAATGAGTTCCTTTCCACCTCATAATTTTCCTAAAACACACTTACATTAAATTCTAGAAAGCGATATCTCGATCGCGGTTGCTAACCCAATCATGAGGTCGTGGGTTCCCAGCCGAAGGATATTTTTTTCTAGAATTTAAAAAAATTTGTCTGCACGCTGCCGACTCACTCTCACATTATACATCACAGACCCAAGTATTCTTCTTGATTTTCAATCATTTTAGTTCCGTATTTGCTATATAAACTATTTGGTGTATCAGCATAGACTAAAATCCATTTCTCATTCTAGGGTTTTCTCCATTCAGTTATTGTTTGATTTAGATATTTTTTTTTCGAGAAGAATACTAAATATGTTTTTTTCGAGGCATTCAAATATGTACAACTTCCAGTTAATTTTAAAATACCCTTCTGATCGAAACTCGATCAAAGTCCCTGATTTTTCTATATTACATTTTCAGTGAGCATTTTGTAAGTTTCTGTGAAGTTCTATGCACTTTCTCCTCCGGAAAGTTGAAAAAAAACACGATGTTTTCCTGACAAAATATCAATATCAGGTAAGACTAAGGAAAAAATGCCCTAAATAAAAATTGGAAAGAAAGAAACGAATTATTTTCAATAAATTCAAATTTTTCTCTCAGAGAAATAGTTATTTCTTCAATTGCTGATAAAAAACAACAATTCATAAATTTTAAACCATTCGATTCATTATTTTTATAGAACAAAAAAATTTAAAAAAACGTCCTCGCAGTTGAAATAATGATGAGTTGCAAGCTCATATTAATTTGGATGGTTATAACTATTTAAACAATAGAAAAAAGAATCTGGAAACAACTTGAGTTTTAGGAAAAAAAAATCATTCATTTGTCTGATTGCTATGATTTTTTCAGCCTTCGATCTTGTCACCACCCTAACTTCGTTGATTTTAGGAATAGAGATGGCGCGGCCAATCGGAAAGTTGAATTCCACAATTTATTTATTGATTCTGAAATTGCCATCCCATTATTCAAGCTTTGTCCCGTATGCGTTCCTGTAACTTTATTCTATTTCAGAGAAACTTTGGGTGTCCACGAAGGATACTGAATTTGTATAAACATTTTACAATACGTGGCGCGCAAGTCATTCCAAAGAACGAGTGTATTTCAGTTCATGTGATACAAAACAAGTGATGTTGATTGTGAAATTCCAATTGCCGGTCGACATAATAATAGATAATAGATATCACATGCATTATCTCTGCTTTTTCCTGGTGAATTTTCAATAGTCGCCACGAAGCATTATTTTTGCTGTCAAATCAATTATGCCAACCAAACGACAAGCCATTGTTCGATCTCAACCTCAATCCCGGAAAAAAAGTATCAAGAACTTCAGAAATATGCATCGCTCAAGCCCGTTCGTCTGAAATAGTTGATGAATGGGAAGCAAGACTAGAAACCATTTGAGTACGCACTGTTTGATCCAAACGAACGCTACACTCTGATTTGAATCTTGATGTATTCCATTGGAATAATTATCATGATAACAAAAAATAAAAATAGTGTATCAAAAAGTATAATCCTCTCGAAATTCATGCGGGCAAAACCGTGAGCATGAGCAAGTAGTAGTGATTCTATTGAAATCTACCTGAAAGTAAAGATACATTTCATACTCTAGAACTTCTATTTGTACATTTTCTGTAACTCTCACAGTTTTGGAATAATATTGAAAAAGAAATATCTCAATTTTTTTTCAACTCTTGTTAGGGGTGGAAATCCCTCAAACATTTATTGATATCTATCGAATTATTCGTAAAAAAATAAAAAACCTGACTGCGTAAAAAGTTAACTCTAAAAGGGAACAAATTTTTTTAACGATGAAATATTTTTGTTATAGAACATGAATGTTTACACCATAAAAATGAAAATAGCTTCAAATTATCGGGAATATCGCCACTCAATCAGTGATATCCCCAGACGTCCTCTTTATTAGTGATTTATGAATTCTTACCCGACTGCGCGACGCAAAGGAGGGTAATGTGTTTAACATATACACTGCTTCTCAAGAGTCCTCACCCTCCCTCTTATTTTTGGAACGATCATGCATAAACAAGTGAAATTTGGAAACTGAATATTGAAGGTTGTAAACTTCCCTACTAGTGTTGATAGATGACGAAATCGTCAAAAATGACGGCACAAGGCCATTATGACCAATTATTTTAAATGGAATCCTACCTCTTTTGAAAGGTATCGAAAAAACCTATTCAATTTTGTTTGTGTTTATGGCAGTTTTGGCAACTCGCTTTCGAAAAACGCAAAGCTGTGATGAATTGTATCAGTTAATACTAAGATTCCAAATTCAAGCTCCGCCTCGGGATAGTTGTCAAGCTGACGTTTTTGTTAGTCTCCCTAATTCGACGTTTTTGTAATTGTCCAAGTTTTTGTACATTTAATAATTTGTGTATTGTTGATCGAACGTTTAACTGTTTTAGCAGCTTTTGGTAATTTTTATATTTTGTACATTTTAATTATTTGTTAAACTGTTGTGAGCCGAACGTTTGAGTGCTTCAAGAAGCAAAATGGTACGTGCTTCAGGTGATAAAGTAGCAGCGATCCTAATTCTTGGTGAAACTGGACAAAATATTCATGCAGCAGAACGCATTTTTAATGAGAGGTTTCCCGATCGCCCCGTTTTGAGGACTTTTTGAGGGAGCTTTTTCGTGAGTGTGAAACAACGGGTAGTATTAATGATGCGAAACGATCTGGCAGACCACAAATTTCTGATGAGAAAAAAATTGATATACTGGCAGAAGTAATAGTTAATCCTACTTATTCAACAACTCACGTTGCATATACCTGTGAAGTCAGTCGCAGAACAGTACACAGGGAGTTGAAAAAAAAACAAAATTCATCCATACGAATAAAAAATGGTTCATCAACTCTCAGACGACGACCCAGACCAAAGACTAGAATTTTGTGAAAATATGGGAACTAAAATTAACCAACAGCCAGACTATGTCAAAACAATTTGTTTCAGTGACGAAAGTAATTTCGATCTAAATGGTATTGTAAATACACAGAATGTTAGGTATTGGAGTGACGCAAATCCTCACTTGTTTCGTGAAACACATACCCAATTTCCCCAGAAGGTGAATGTTTGGGCAGGTAACCTGGGAAACCACATTGTTGGGCCTCTTTCTTTAAATACTCATTTAACTGGTGAGTTTTATCTGGAGCTGTTGCAAAACGCAATAGAACTGTTAATCCTTGGAATTTTGGAAGATAATCCAGATGAATTCGGCCATTTGGAAATGACATTCCAACGGGATGGTGCTCCTCCACACTATTACGGTGCAGTAGGACGGTATTTGGATGAGGAGTATCGTGGAAGATGGATTGGACGACGAGGTTCAACGGAATGGCCAGCTCGATCACCGGACCTCACACCTTTGGATTTTTTTCTGTAGGGGTTCCTTATGTCGAAGGTTTACGCCACTGAAGCTGATAATATTGACGTTTTAGAACAACGTATTGTTGCAGAATGTGAGGCTGTTTCCGCAGACACATTTGCAAAAGTACCAGAAGAGTTTGAAAATAGGATATTTCTCTGTCAGGAAGTAAATGAAGATCACTTCGAGCAATTTCTTCAGGATTCTTAAATCTGTAATTAAATCGTACTGAATGGAATTTAAATTTTTATGTTCACCAATGAGCCATTAAAACTGCCATGAACACAAATAAAATAAGTATCATTGAATGGTTTCTTTCGATACCTTTTGAGAGAGGTGTCGCTTGCCGTAGGGTTCCATTTGAAATTATTGGTCACAATGGCCTTGTGACGTCATCTTTGACGATTTCGTCATCTATCATCACTAGTAGGGAAGTTTAAAACCTTCAATATTCAGTTTACAAATTTCACTTGTTTATGTATGATCGTTCCAAAAATAAGAGGGGTGTGGGGAACTTTTGAGAAGCACTGTATGTATGTTTGTTCCTATGTGGCTCTCTAGAGACCAAACGGGTTTTCGATGACTATTACGCCAATCAAATTGTTTTTAATCTTGCGACTGTCAATAAAGACATGACAGTGATCAAAATTCTATATGACGAGAACCAGACGCCATAACGTGACCAAAGACATGACACTTAAAATAAAAATTCAATATGGCGACAATCAGACCTTATATTGTGACAAAATTCAAAATGGCGACAACCAGATGCCATTTTGTGGTGAATCCCAACTCATTCAGTAATAAATAAAAATAAAGAATTTCAAAATAAAAAAACCCGGCTGCGTAAAAAGTTAACTTGAAAAAATGAAAACAAGATGACCAGGAAATATTGTAAGAAAATTATATTTTTGAAGGTTGACTATTGAACTGTGAACAATCTCACGCAGTCGGAGACATCTCCTTTAATTTAGAAAAACGATATATTATTCACTCCGATTGCGTAAGATTCCTTACAGTAACAAGTTTAATAGTTAATCTCTCAACACATAATTTTCTGACAATATTTTCTGGTTATCTTGTTTCCATCTTTTCTAAAGGTCCCTTTTCATGCAGTTGGGTTATTTTATTTTCAAATTACTTTCTTTTTTATTTTACACTGTTTAGTTAGTATTCTTCACATATGGCGTCTGGTTGTCGCCATATTGAATTTTGTCTCAATATGGCGTCTAGTTGTCGCCATATTGAGTTTTGATTATAACTGTCATGTCTTCATTCACAATATGGCGTCTGATCGTGGCCATATTGAATTTTGATTACTCTCATGTATTCAGTGACACTTGCAAGATTAGGGCAGGTCGATTGACGCAAGAGTTATCAAAATCGGCGTTTGGTCTCTAGAGGAAAAAACAAACATGAATGATAAACACATTACCCTCCTTGGCGTCGTTCAGTCTTGTAAAAATGCATAAATCGCTAATTTATTCATTTCATTTATTTATTTATCAATGAACTGTTCTACAGGTTGCACCCAACTATAGAACAGGAATTTAAGCTTCAAATACAGTACAATACAAAATAATAAATTAACGCAGTAATAATACATATCGAGATTAACTGAAGTAATAGGATTCAATCGCAGAGATTGAACAGTCAGAAATATCAATCTGACAACTTGCAGAATTACAATTGACACACATGTTATGCAGCGGTGAGTATTTCAAGATATCTGTTCGTGCTGTTGGTAAATAAAACGTGTTGTCTACTCTAGACGATGGTTTAGGTACATTGAAATTGAGTTTTCGCAGAATATGTGGGTCAATAATTAGGTTGTTGATAAGTTTGAACAGGAGAATTGTGTAGTGACAATCACGACGGCAGTTTAGGCTGTTCATAGCGTGTCTAGCCAACAATGCATCATGAGGGAAGCCAATTGGTGAATATATGTTGTCCGTTTTATAGGAGAGGAGTTTGAGGAAGCGACGCTGAACCGATTCAACCTTCTCTATATATAATGAGGACGTCTGCGGATATCACTGGTTGAGTGGCAATATTTCCGATAATTTCAAGCTATTTTCATTTTTATGGTGTACTAAAATATATGGTAGCTCTCCGACTAGAAGTCAAAATCATCATGAGTCAGCATTCATGTTCTACTATAACAAAAAATATTTCATCGTTAAAAAAATTATTGGATTCCTTTTTATCCTTGAATTTCCATATTGATGTTTTTTAAGTCAGGCTTCACCCATAATAATTCTGGAAAGTTTGTTCAGCCCATTTGTTAGAATCCAAATTCCTGGTCGTACATTTTATAGAAATAGATGTAAGAGAAAAATAAGTATATTTTTTTAAGTTAAACTGTTCAATTGCAAATAAACTAAATAATTATGCAGATGATGAACTAAAAGTCAAAAAATTATTAGGTAGGTACCAGTCATCACACCACTCTCCGCATCAATATAGGGCGTTGATCAGACTTAAGTGGAATCGTGAGGCGTAGCGTAACCTGAGTAAATATGTTAATGATAGTGACGGATTTACTTCACACACATTTTGCATGAGTTGTCTATTGAGAAGATGCATCCAAAGCATAAAATGATATGAGCGGTTGACTGTAGATAATAGAAATTCGACGTGCCCCACGATTTTATTTTGGTCTGATCAATGCCCTATATTGATGGGGAGAGTGGTGTGATGATTGATACCTGGTACCTACCTTATTATTTTTCAGCTTCAAGTACATTATCTGCATCAATATAATGTTTCTCCACAATAAAACCGTTCAACATAAAAAAAACATATTTTATATTCATGTTTTCAGTTTTTTATTTAGTTCTCAATATTTCTCATTCTTTTTAGTTCATTTAGTGCCCTATTATTACGAAGTTTCTTTCCTATCAGTTCGTTGCAATCCTACTCCTCAATACATAATCCCTCCAAAGACTTTTCTCGACAAAAATGGCAACATGACAAAATTAACGGCAGCATCCTTCTTTCAGCCGTCCCATATTGAACTTTGCTGGAAACTGCCCAAGTCTTGAGGAGAAAACACTAACGACGTATCATTTTTAGACACCCTAACGCCACACAGTCCTCGACACGATACGAAATCTTGACATGGGTAGAGGATTCATGCTGGAATCACGATTCTGAATCAACAAAGTCCTCTGTTTTGATTAGATACCTAGATTTCAGTTTTAATGTATTGACTGTCTAAACTCTACGATACACCATTTTGTTTCGCCATCTTGGATTTGAATTTTTTTCATGGTGAACTATATTCTACTAGTCGAACCCTCTCTCTCAATATCCATTCTGAAGGGGTTGTATTGACTGTCCAAACTCAGAGATCCGCCATTTTGTTTCAGACGCCATATTGGATTTGGAATTTTTTCATAGTGTACTGTATTCTTCCAGTCTGAACTATATGATCCGCCATTTTGTTTCGGACGACATCTTGGATTTGGACTTTTTTCATGGTGTACTGTTTTTCACTAGTCAAGCCCTTTCATTTGATATCCATATCGAGGAGGTTGTATTGACTGTCCTTACTCTATGATCCGCCATTTTGTTTTAGATGCCATCTTGGATTTGGAATTTCTTCATGGTGTACTGTATTCTACGAATCAAGTTCTCTCATCTAATATCCATATTGAGGGGTTTATAAAAAAATATGTAATATGCCATTTTGTGGCGGTGCCCATCTTGGATTTGAAATTATACTGAACACACATATTGGTATTGTCATCAGAACTGAAGGTGTGTAACCGACTTCAGATCAATCGGTCAACAGGAGAGGGGTAAAATTTCAATTACTAGATTTGACGCACATAGGACACAAACAAGGCAAGATGAATAAAACCAATTAAAAAGACGATTATCATTCAACAATGTTATATGAATTCATGTTATCTAAAATTATATCAATTGGAGAAGTGCCAGATAACTGAAATATCTGTTCATATTTGCAATGTACCAACTGATTCGGAATGGGAATGTTACCGAAATGACACAAAATAACATTCAACTATTCAAATTATTCCAAAATATTCAATGACTTGGTTCACTGGACTACTCACCCAGTGTTTATCCCAAGAATTCATCATGACTGCTGGTCCAAGCGTCCTGGCAGGATTTATACTGGAACCCGTATATTGAATCTGTAAAAAAATATACGAAATGTTGTATATGGGTTAGTGTTGTCAAGTGTAGAAATTATTTTGCAAAGAAAACTTACCCCACACAAGTGAGCTGCGGTGACAGCAACACCGATAGCAAGAGGAATCGATCCCATAACATCTTTTCGGCGACTATCAGTTACACCATGGATCACGAAGACAAGCAAAAAAGTCAATATTGCTTCCACCACAAAACCTTGGAAAGCTGTGAGCTCCGCGTTCACCACTGTAAGTCCCAAGTTTCCAACTCTAGTATCGGGAGTGACCAACTGAAAAAAATCGAAATGTCGCTTAAAAAAACAAAACAAATATGTATTCTGGAGTCAAAAATATACTTTGCATTGAAAATAATCAATCCAAATTGGTTCAGTCGGCAGGAAATAAATGGCCGCTGTAAATCAGATGAGGCTACAGTAGAGATTATTTTCTCAACGTGAAAGTGAAGGTTGATCCTAAATAAAACAGTGTGCGGGTGTGCGTTAGCAGCCATTTTGGAGAACGCGTTTTGTCATTTATCTACTTAACGGTTTGTCGAACGCAAAAAAAAGGAAATATTTTTTTTTAGATAATTGAATGTTCTTCCGATAATTTTTTTCCGTGAACTCAGTATTTATGCGAGTTTTTCAGTTTTGGAACGCATGCTTTTTCTGCGAGTAACCCATAAACTATCGAAACTATATTGAAAGTTGTAAGAGCGAAAAATTGTCCACAAATTCTGTTTCGAACTCTTTTTCTATCTACAATAATCCCCACACAGAGGATACCCAAACAAAAATTATTTAACATATAATGGGACAAATGCATGAAACAGGTAAACTGCCGTTGTGGTGGGCTGGTGATGCCATATTTTAGCAGATGTGAAGGGCCTTCGGAAGCGCTTGGGTCTCCATTTGCTGACATCATCCTGCTTTGACGCTTGGTCGGTTGGTTGGTTGGAAGCTGACGAGCCAGAGACAGAGTTGGCACTTGGCTTCCCTTGACACTGCGACCAGCTGGGGTTTATTGTATCACTCTGTCGTCAGTGGTTCCTCATTCAAATAGGTTTGTGCCTTCAATTAGGTTTAGTAGCCTGTTGATAAGGTTCTTGTTTCCTCCTCCTCATCACATAGCCTACACTACACGGTTTCCCTGCGTACTCCTATGGTGTTCAGGTATTTTCTCAGGCCGCAGTGTCCAGTCAACAGACCTATTATTATACGTGCCATCGTTCTGTTCAGGTTTAGAAGGTCAGCCGTCAGGGTCCGATTTGGATGTCCTACCATGACTTTTCTGTGTATTTGCTCGACAGTTTGATCCCAATTTTGTTGGTGTCTTCTTTTTATCCACTCGTTGATCAGGGTCCTGCATCGGTTTTTGCTGATCCCATGTACAGGTTCTGGCCCTGTGAATGGCGTTTCGAATGCTTGTCTTGCTGGCTGGTCCGCTTTCACGTTGCGTTCAATGCCTCTATGACCTGGCACCCACTTCAAGGTGACCTTGTTGTGTTTTTCCAGTTCGATGAGGTTCTGGAAGCAGTCCCAGACCAATTTAGACTTCATCTGTATAGAGTTGAGTGCTTTGATAGCACTTTGACAGTCAGATAGAATGTAGATGTGTTTTTTCCTATAACCACTTTCTAGATTCTTCTGGATGCATACCATAATAGCATGTGTTTTAGCATGGAGTATCGTGGAGCATTTGCCAAGTGGTATTATGTTATCCCTTCTTGGCCCTACCCATGTATTCCTGCTCCCGTTCCTTCAACTGTCTTTGGACCGTCTGTATACCAGACTATGTCCGCAGTTGATTGTGATTCTATACTCGAGGCCCATCCAGATCCGTCAATCCGTGTTTCGAATGATTTTTCGAATGAGTATAGGAGTTGCATGTTGTCTGAAATTCGAGTTCTTCGATGTTGATTACATGAGTGATTCTGGTATGTCCAGTTGTTCGGATTCTCCAGTGTTTTGTTTGTTTCAGTCTGTATGCACTCATCCTGGCCTCTCCAATGACATGTAAGTCAAGGGGTTCGAGGTTTCGGATAATTTGCATTGCAGCTGTTGGAGTGCTATTCATTGCACTCGTGATGCAGAGACAGGCAAGCCTCTGGATTTTCCCAAGGTTGGTTTTTGCCTGTCTTTGATTTGTTTTCAGCCACCATGAGAGTGAGCCATGAGTTACTCTTGGACTCATTACCGCTGTGTAAAGCCAGTACATGGCTTTCGATTTGAGCCCCCAGGTTTTTCCAAAAACTCTCCTGCACATCATGAAGGTTATCTTGCTTTTATTGGTATCATGTTGAGAATGCAGGTTCCAGGTTAGTTTCTTGTCAAGAATCAGCCCTGTATATTTCATCTGCTCTACTACTTGTAATGTTTCCCCGAATAGTCTGGGAGGTATGAAATCTCCCATTGACGCTTTGTGTAAACAAGTCACATCCCTACGGTTTCGTAAATTTTCAATTCGGTGAAAAATTAATGTGTTTCATCTGTAGAGAAGTGTTGAGTGACAATGTCACATATAAGAGATGGTCAAACTTTTTTTTCTCTATTCATAATAGTCAATAGTGGAAAAAAGGTTTTTCTTTATCTATAGCCCCATAAGCGGCACATTTGCGAGAGTTCACTGTTATATATTTGAACACAAATCTGTAGCTGGGGACAGTCATGAGAATGAGAATTTGCAATTTATTGTTCGGAGATCCATTTATTTATCATCCGTTGAAATGAAATTAGTCTGTATTATTTCGAATTGTCCTTATTATAAAAATCCTAATAATGCGTATAAATTGTATGTGATTTTTTTACCTGGGTAGTATATAATTTTAAATTTATATAGAGAAGAACTTTTTTTTCATTATATATTTTAAGTGTTCGCAGAAACTGTAAAAAATTGATTGCTGATTTACGAGCCGCAATTGCCGGTCGAGGAAGTGATTCATCCTCATTATAGTCTTTCCGTACAACTTCAGATCAACCTTAGTTTGGTGATAAAGGACCGTTTCTCTTGAAAATTGGTATGATGGGGTTCTTGGGTTCGGAGATTATGAATTTAGTCAGAATTCATAAATTGAAGATAGCAGCTCCTGGATGGCGGACGAGTTGATCTTCAGATGGTCTTGTCATTGAAGAACTAGATGGCTCAGAACTTACAGAAAAAAGGCCCTCATAAAGACGATGCAATAAACAAAAATGCATGTATTGAGGCGTACTTACTGAAAAGCACAAAATAAAATAATTAATAAAAAAACTTTTTTAATTACAAACGCGCTAAAAACTGAAAAATGATTGATCTGATTGTGCGACGTAGGTTATTCCGTGAGTTATAGATTCAAAAGTTTGTCGCTTTTTTATTCGAACTGAAAACTGTGCGCGACAATTTCTTGAATCTATATCTCATGGAATAACCTACGTCGTACATCCAAAGCAATTATTTTTTGCTTTATAGCGCATTTGATTAGAAGATTATCTTGTCAAAGGTTTTTTATTATTCATTCCATTTTCGGGAAATGTATGAGAGGGGAGCCGCCGTGTTCCTGGCTCCCATCATGTGCTCTGAGTCGTTGACTGTGTGTTGTATCCGAGTGTGCGCAGCGTGGTGCGCAATCGTCTGTATGCTCATGTTTACCCTGGTAGGTGAATTTCATGTCGAAATCAACACGTGTGGTAATTATTTATCTTGCTTGATTGTGACCGTTGAGGAATGATCAGTAGAACTTGGAATTGTGAGTGCTCAAAAACGAAAATATAAGGTGACTGAAACTATTCCACTGTTAGTGTTCACTACATTACGATCAAATCAGAAGATACTTGGAAAACAGGTCAGTTTTTCTAGTTTCGGTTCGCATTACTCATACAATAAATCACTATGGAAATGATTTGACCTTATTTAATTTCATCTCAGATACTCTCATTCTCAATAAAAATATAGATGAACACTTCTCGACATAAAATGAAACCTACGAAAAAAGAAACTGAAAAGCAAAAAAATTAAATAAACCTCCTCAGTCATGATAATAACTGGGTTCCTGAACTTATGAGAGTAACTACTTTTAAGTCGGCGCCAAACAAAATAGCAATTGAATTAGGTTGTTCGTAAAACGATGGCAGCAGGATGCACGGCAAAGTTTGTTTATATTTTTTTCAGGAATATGATAATCTTTTTTGATCGTTTGTTTGCCGTCGTCTCAAAATTAGGCACTCATATCAGTTTAGGAGCTCAGTTATTATCAAAACTAAAAAAGTTATTTTATTTTTTGTTTCTCAGTTTCTTCTCTCGTCGATTTAATTATTTGTTGAAAAGTTTTATTTTGAATTTTTTGTGGCTAGAATCCACTTATAACTAACTACCTATTCAATAATATTCAATTAATAATAACTACCTATCATTATGTTGTGGTGACATCAGAACTACATATGTATGTCAAGATTCAACAGAATCAGTTTCACAGATGAAAATCATCCTCCAATTTTCTACCCTCAGTGTTGGATTATTTCTTTCCAAATTCAAATATGATCAATTCTGAAGTATACACTATACAGAGTGTTTCATAATTTAATGCTGATCCTGAAGGGCGATAATCCTTGGATGATTTCGAAAAAAATTCCTCATATGGACATAGTTCCACAACCATTTTATTTCTGAGATACAGAATTTAACAAAAAAATCAGTTGTTTCCTAATATCTCTGAAACCGCTTGGGTTTTTTTTTTAAATTTTGGTACATGTGAAGTACGCATGAAAATAAATTTTTTACATGATGAAAGATCCCTTAGTTTTTATCAGTGGCGTCCTTGTGAACATGCCCTGCCATATTTTTGATCAAAATAATGATACGCTACTGTCTTCTTTACGAATAAATGTAAATTCTTTTCATAAAAATGGTCTCCTGACTTTTTTTCATCCGGCGAACTGCTTTTGAGTTGAAGAATAAAATGCATTCATTTGCTTGTCCCTATGCGAAATAAGCCGTTGAAGAGTAGTAGGATTATCTTGTGGGCTAAAAACATCTAGAAACACATTCCGTTGTTTCTAACATAAACAATTTTGACACTTCTTTAGCTAGATACGTGATATTAATTACGTTATAAAAACTTGTTTGTTGAAAAAGAAACATGGTATATTTTACAAATACCGAATTAGCAGACATGCATTACTTGTATGGGCTTGCTGACGAGAATGCATATGAAGCCAGGCGAATGTATCGAAAGCGCTTCCCGAATATAATGGTTCCTGATGCCCGAACGATTTCAAGCACCCACAGAAAGTTATGTGAAACAGGAAGTTTTGAGCCAAATCGTCACTTGAAAGGAGCTCATCGCACTGCAAGAACTCTAGCAATTGAGATAGCTGTTTTGAATTCAGTTGACGAAAATCCTGAAGTGAGTACGAGGCAAGTTGCCAATAGTTTGAATATCGCCCATATTCTAGTATGGAGGATTCTTCATGATTATTCATTTTATTCCTATCACATTCAATGGGTTCAGGTTCTACTTCCTCGAGACTTTCCATTACGAGTGAATTTCTGCCAATGGTTTCTCCGAAAAGTTACCGAAAATCCGTTATCTGACAGGGAAATTCTATTCACAGACGATGCTAGTTTCACTAAAAACAGGATCAGAAATTCCTTTGGTTACCACAATTGTGAAATTGAGACTAAGAGAAAAAATCGAATAGGGACAAGCAAATGAAGGTATTTTATTTTCAAAATCGAAAACCGAACGAAAAAAAGGCAGACCATTTTCATGAGAAGATAGAGGACAATTACAAAAATAAAATTTATTTGGAAAAAAGACAGTGTCGTATCATTATTTTGATCAAAAATTTGACAGGGCATGTTAACAGTGAAGAAAATGAAGGAAGCTTTTATCATGGAAAATAATGATTTTATGTACCAAAATCGAAAAAAAGCCAATGCGGTTTAGGAGATATTGGGGAAGAACTGATTTTGTTGTTGAATTCCAACATCCTGAAGCTCAGAAATAAAGCGGTTGCAGGCCTATGTTCATATGAAAAATTTTTCCTGAAATTATCCAAGGATTATCACCCTTAAGGATCAGCATTCAATTATGAAACACCCTGTATGATTGAAAATAAATCATCTGAATCGGATAACCCAGTAGAAAGTTATGAGTGGTAGAATCGGTTAACGGGTAAAAATTCAATGGGTGAACGATAAATACTCCCAATTTTTCTACCCTTGAGGGTGATTTTGTTTTGAAATGGGACCATTTTTGACGTCTACCCTATCCAATAAAAAATAATTTTCGAAATCGGATGAGTCTGAAAAGTTATACATAAAAAAAAAAAATACGCGTCGACTAGAGAACCTCCTCCTTTTTATTTCGTCGGTTGAAAATAAGTATGTCTTACCTATTTTCAAGCCACTGAGAATTTTTTCTCAAAAAGTTGATGAAAACTGTTTTACAAAATTTGTTTCATGTGAAACTATGGAATTTGAGAAAGTAACTGTGGAGACTTCTTTACGTGAAAATAGTCGCTCTTTCCGAAAAATTTTTTTTTCAATAAAGTGGTCTATTACCAGCATTGAGGCCAAAAACGTAAAAAACTGTTTTTGAATTATTTTGTGTTGATATTCTCGGAACGCTAGGCTGGAGAACTTTTCAGGATAATAATTTACACATTTTTCCGAACCTGTCAACAAAAAAAAACATTTTGGTCCAAATCATTTTGAACTGTTAGTGACAAATTGACTACAATGACTGTCTATTTCTGATATCTGATTTCACGTATTATTTGATGAAACTTTTTCAAGATAACTGTGAACTAAATTCATGATTCGGTCGATTTCAAAGGGAAGTTCTGTATGAAAAAAGGAAATCGTTCAGATAATACTCATTGAACAGACGAACATGAGTTTCAATCCAAAGAATTTCAACGTGGAATCAGGAGCACTACATTCAGAAAACGTGAATTCCACAAATTAACCTGGACATATTTCGAAAGTTTTGAATACTTTTGAAAATATATCGATGAAAATTTCCACTATATAAATGATTCCACCTTCAGAAGAGCATGGATGAATATAATGAAATGAGCTGGATATTATAAGAGTGGCGCGACTGACTGAAATTCATTGGGAGTTTGCCACAACAAGCAGTCGGAAATATTGGATTTTCTTTTCTCTTGGTTGCCACATATTTTGAGTTCAATATCCATCTGGAGATTAATAAAGACTTCTCAACAAAAAATTAAACCGACGAAAATTGAAACTAAAATATAAAATAGACCTTCTTAATCTCAATAATAACTGAGCTCCCAAACTAATGTGGGTACCAAATTTTTGGTCGGCGCCACAAAACTATCAATTGAATTAGATTAAGCGTTAAATGATGCATTGCGGCGTTTTGATAATTTCTTCGAAGTAATATAATGATCTCCGTTGATTGTTTGTTTGCCGCCGACTCATAATGAGTTACTTACATTAGTTTAGGAGCTCAGTTAGTATTATGAGTAAGGTTCATTTTATTTTTTGCTTTTCAGTTTTATTTTTCGTCGGATTGATTTCTTATTGAAAAGTGTTTATTTTTTGAATTTTTTGGGGCCAAAATACACTAATGAATACCTACCCAATTGACTCCAGGTATCCATTATGTTGTAGTGTCATGAGAACTATATATGTGTGCCGAATTTCAACATAATCGTTTCACAGATAGAAAATCAATCATCCTCTATTTTTCTACTTATTGGGTGGACTATTCAATTCCAAATTCGGAATAAGGTCAACAGTAAAGTATACCCTATCCAATAAAAAAAAAATCATCCAAATTGGATAACCCAGTATAAAGTTATGAGTGGTAGAATCGGTTGATGGTAAAAATTCTCCGGGTGAACGATGAATATCTCTCAGTGTTTACCATTAAGTGTGATTTCTATGCTTGGCCTTACATAAAAAAAATTTACGCGTCGACTAGAGAACCTTCTGCTAAAAATATCTTCCAAACTGTACGTTAGAGATGAACTGAATATTTTCCATGTTGCTTCAAATCCTCAATCCGGATACGCAATGATGTACCGAGGCAAATTTAATTGACACGGGAAAGAGGAAACACAAAATATAGAAAGACATGTCTCTCACAATGAAAAATATTTTTGCTAGTGAGTTTTATCAAATAATGAATGATTTTGAAAACTTACTCTCAACAATGCAGATCCTCCAATGGCCCCGATGCATTGGACCATTATGTAGAGGACTGCTGGAATTATTTTCATTTTTCCCGTGCATAACATGCTCACTGTGACTGCTGGGTTGACGTGGCATCCACTGATATGTCCAATGGTCTGAAAAAGTTAAAAGTTTGTGACACAACACACTACAAAAACCTATGATATTCCTTTCCGCCCTGAAGGAGGTTTATAATAGTGTAAATTAGATAATCATGAAAAAAGTAACAAACATCGAATCTGAATAACATTAAATAGAGCAACGTTAGATCTGGAAGCTGAATTATCGAGAAATAATATCTATCTTGAATTCAACATTATAAAGAGCAAATTGAAGTTATCTAGTAGTCAAGATTTTAAGAAGGTTAGAGAGAGACAGAGAGAGAGAGAGAGAGAAGAGAGAGAGAGAGAGAGAGAGAGAGAGAGAGAGAGGGAGAGAGAGAGAGAGAGAGAGAGAGCAGAGAGAGAGAGAGAGAGAGAGAGAAACTTTTACCGTGTATTTCAATCTGTTCGGGTAGGTTCCCGCGACGATGATTATTTTGAATATAGGGAGTTCGGTTTGAACCACGACTAGAAAACAACGGATTTCAATGTTTTGACTTGCATTTTGGCGCCATTGGAAAAATTAACAATGCAAATTATTTTGTTATATTCAAGGCCATTTCTCTGCCTACTCCTCAAAACGCAACATGAAGACAAATAATCAGATATTCAAAATTTATCCCTGGGACATATATGGGGCAAACTAACAGACGACCGACAAGGCGAATTTACGAATGTCAACTTGCTGTCCAACACTAAGACCCTTTTCTCAGTACTTTCCAAATACCGTGGGGGACCAGGCCACATAATATTTTTGAGAACGTGGCCTCAATCAACGCGATGATAAACGCAGGCCCAATTCTTGGAAATACGTCTTTATTCACTTCGCCATCAAAATACTCCAAACGACTGTCGGACCCTCAGTTCTTCCGAAGGAACAGGCAAATTGAGAAATGATGTTGAGACCAGAGAGTAGGCAGATTGAAACCCCGGTGTCAAGTCACGAAATCCTTAACTAAGTGACTACACCTGAGGAGTAAGAATATTAAGGCATCAATGTGGAATTGCTTCCTTTCCTTCCCAAGTTTCTACATCTGAAGAGTAGACAAATCGAGTTCTCAGTATGAAATTCCTTTTTCTTCCACCCTTACTTATAATCATTCAGTTTCCTTGGGAATGGCTCTACATGTCAGTGATATTATCATTCTCCATATGAAACCGAATAAGATGTTCACTGGAATATTTCAACATATTCCAAACGAAGATAACAAATAGTTTCTGGAAGCTATAGTAATTTCCCTTTCCATATTTTGTGATTCATTGTGGGCACATTGGTGATTTTCCTCCATAACTTTACTGAATTTTGGTATCTTGGATTTGAAAATATACTAAAAATATTTCAAACGTTTTTTTCGAAAATCATTTTTCTAAAATATTTCAAAATTGAATTTTTTCGGTGGGAGCATACATATTGAGTCCTCAGAATTCAAGATACTTTATCTGTGACAGGTTCTTAGTTCAGTTTCCAATTCAATATTATGAATGAACCATTTTGCGACTGATTTTAAGCAAAATCACCATCAATATCGCATACAGAACAAATAATAATTTCGGTGATTTATTAAGAACAATAAAGATAAAACTGAGAAATCATAAATATGAAAATTAAGTTGTGGCTTGTGCGAGTTTTAACATAGGCCAAACAGGAAGAACATTTGAAAATATATTATAAGAACATAGGAACTGTCCGCCAATGGTAGAACAAATTCATTCTTTGTTATTAACGATTTTAATATACTTGATACATATAGGTAAGGAAGTTTGTGAGCGCGAAGTTTGGAATTATTCAATTGCAAAATCTCACATAATTTGATAATTCTCCTTTGTTAAATTCGTTCCACTGAAGATTGAACAGGTAATGGATATAGTCCACGTCTAATAGTTCAATTACCTGTTGAATTATCCTCAATTATTCCAATTAGATTTCTATACCTACCACTACCTGCGTTGATTATTCAACATGATATATCGTGATTGTTGACTTAGTATTATGTCCACCTGAAGGAGCTATTGTATAGCGTAATACGCATCGTGGTTTTGTTAACTCAGTTCAGGAAAATTCATCAAGTGAGTTTTCTGAAACATACAGGAAGTCCCACACTCGATGACCTATTAGACCTTTCTGGAGAACGGGATACAGGATGATTTTGAAAATTTGGTTTCTTGAGTTATCAGTTCTGCTCTATCGATCTAACATATTTTCAGCGCTGCGACGTTGCCGCTGATATTGAAAAGGAGCAACAACTTGCATTTTTTAAATGAGTCACCCGGTATATTATTGCATTTGTTGCTTTTTCAGATTATTCTGTATATATCATTTTAGTTGCCACTCTCTAATCTGATTTTTTTTTAGTATGACTTCAATTCTATTTCCAAAATTTCCTCAGATATTTTTTCAAATAATCTAGGTCAAAGTTAAATTGCATATGCAGTTTGAGAAAAACTCAATTTCTAGCCGTATCTTCGAAAGTGCGATGAAACTTCAGGTCCCAAGGTTATTTCTGATAAAGAAAACTGCGGGTTCTGCTGCACTTTTGGACTTTATAAACGGTAGAGATAGGTAAACGACATGTTCAGTAAAGGTTATTTGTATTTGTCAGTGAAATCCAAAAACAGAATGAAATACTGGGTGTTCCATTTGAAATTCGAAAGTTGATATCAGTTAAAGTACATGTGGCAACACTGCAGTATTCATATCTCAGATCTCCAGAAACGTCCATCGAGTTTGGAATACGTGTATATTGAACATTCTTTGTACAATCAAGTCGTCATTTTATCATTCATACTCTTCAATACATCACAGAACTTTCTGCATGTTCTCGTTATAATTTGATCACATTGACCATGAAGATGAACAATTCCATCAAAACTTCGTTTGAATAGTTATTGCCTTCCATTTTGATTTTTTTCCAATAAATTTTTTTATAATGAACGTGCAAACGTTTTATTATTGATGCCCTAATTGTCGAATTTTCATAATGACATATTCCATGACATTTAATACAAAATATGGCAAAATAATCCGATTTTTATAAAAACTTTCTTTTATTTCGGAGAAGTATACATCATTCGAAAGTAACTTCAATTGTTTTTCAGGGTATTCGATAATATACAGGGTGGTCCATTCAGAAAAATGTACTTTCTACCATTTTTGTATCTATCGGAAAAATCACTATTTCTGAACGATCCTGTACAATGGAGAATGAATTTCCTCAAACACAACCAATGCACAGAACATTGTTATACTACACCCAAAATTTCAGCTCCGTTCGAGTCCAAATACCGCAGTTATAAATATTCAATTGGAGCTATGCACGAGAAATGGGAAAATCTAAGAATTTCTCGAAAACCGCTTGAGATAGGTATAGAAGTATCACACAAAAATGATCGTGACACAATAGCAGAGTTAAAAATGCAATAAAATACAGGGTGTCTTATTTGAAAAATCAAAGTTGTTGCTACTTTTCAATATAAACGGCAATGCCGCAGCGCAGAACTAATTAGCCACGAAACCGAATTTTCAAAATGTTCCTGTGTCCCGTTGTCCAGGAACGTCTGATAGGCCATCGAGTGTGGGACACCCTGTATATCATCTCACTTCATTTGTAAGTAATAAATAAAATCTGGAAGTTATTTGCCATTTCTGCTTCTTCTCAAATACATTCTGGTACATCTATGTCGGAATTATCCATTCAACACTTTTTTCAATAGAAATATGCTTCACTGTGAACTGTTTGACTTGACGTATGCAGATTGTTGTTGAAAGACATAAAATAAAAAATTTCAGAAGATGATAGATAGTTATGGACACGTGATTGCTTGATTTTTAAAGTTGAGAAGTTCACTAATGCTACTTGAGTTTCATATATAATTTATTAATATAATTAAAAAAAAAATGTGGATTAATATTTCGTTATTTTCCCTAAATTTTGATGAAAGAGAAAAAATTGTATAAAAAATTTGCTGCATAGTAATTCACACATTCTCATATCGTTAATTGTCCATGAATGTAAATGAAAACAAAAATTATTTTCCGTGTCGTAGAAATACAAATTAACTTACTGTATAAATTTTTTCGGGAAAAAATCAGTTTTTAAATGTCCAAATTTGACTGTTCATTATGAGAAAAACATATTCAGATTCATATAATATTTACCATTTGTTGATTTTTTGAGGTAAATATACTTGTAATAACCCCAACATGGCATTTCTCTCAGAAATTCTTGCAATTCTGAAAAAAAATGTGTCAGCAATAAAAAAAAAATGTTGATTTTGAGCATACATTCGAATACATTTGCAAATATATTCCGATACTAAAGTTGGATGGAAGAGCAAGCTCTGCAATGATGTTTCATGCGCAGATATTGAATCCTGCCTTTTGTTAGGTTCTATGTACAGAGTATGTAACCTTTCAATAAAAGCATTTATTATTATTATTATTATAACTATTCGAGAGGGCATAATAGTGGTCCTATGAATAGGATGTGGATTATTATTTTATTGAGTTGCACCATTGGCGACACCTTTTTGATACAAGGATTTTACTATTCAGGAATATCTCTGCATTTATTTTTCTGTATAGCCCTGTATATTAATCCACAGTTACGTTGCGTGATCAGTATTTATGATCATTCGGTGTTTCATTAATCCATAAATCTCAATAAGAGTAATAAAAAGTAAACACGAATAACTCATTTTCAGGTTCTATATCAAATAAATAGATAGGTTCACCTGCATTTCTCATTTGATATTTGCTTCAAATATTGACCAAAAATATTTACCTCTCGTTTGTTGATTCATTTAATTTGCTTGAATTATCATAAATGAACATATATGTGCGTTAATTGATATCTATTCGAATCGAAAAATTCTTACGCTGAAATGATGATTCGATTCGTTAAATCGTTTGTTCTACAATCACTAAATATCATACAGGGCCGCTGATATGTATGGAAACGGTCGATTATCTCCTTAAGTGAAATAGCTAGCGGAAAATGTAAGGATACAGAAGTTTTGAGGGTTTTGAAAATCTATTTCAATAGAAAGTTAAGTATACAGGATCAGTCAAAAAGTCATGACGGAACAAAGTTGCTTTTTCTTCAATTGAACACCCTATATATTTCAGGTCTTCACAAAATTCTAAATTAAGTTTATACATCATATCGTAAATTCAACTGTTTTCGACATATCGAATTTTGAAAATAACCTTTTTACTACTCCAAAATTTATTAAAGAAAAAGTACGAAATGATGGATATTTATTATGAAAATTTCACAAGGTGGAGTATTATGGGTATGATTGAATTTCAATTGTGATTTTTCAAGAGAACAAAAGAAGCATAATTGTTCAGGGTTGATGAAAATGCATGAAATGATTCTTTTAATTTTTTTATGAATGTCCTGGATATTTCGAATTTTATAAAAACAATAGTTATGCCAGAAAAAAAAAGAGAAAATTAGTTTTAATAAACAACCAATATTTTCTGAGGAATTTTATTTGATAAGGTGCTCAAAGTGTTTATCATTCACCTCCTGACAGTAATGAATTCGCTGAACAAAATTTTGTAGTGAATCTGAAATCATGGATGGATGGAAATTTTTGCAGTTTGCAAATTTTTTTAAAGGAAAATCGACTCATGTTATATCAAATTTATTGGATTTTCCACCACATCTAACTTGACATTGAAGAATTTTCTCCATTTGTAACGCTCACTGGTCTCCCACTTTTTGGATCTTTGGAACCTCCAGATTTGTGAAAACGCTGCAATGTTTTTTAAATGGTTGATTTAAAAAGTTGTTCTCGATCAGGATGCAATTCATTGAAAATATCCACAACTTGGTCACAAATTCGTCTTCTATCACCATATCCTATGATCATTAAAATTTCAATACGCTCGATTTCACTTAAACGTGCCATTTTTGCGCGAAAATTATTCACACTGAATGTATTTCTTTGACATGTGTTGTCAAGATCATCACTGTTAGACAAAAAAAAAATTATGCGGCGTCGTTATGGAGCAAGAAACTCTCAAAAGTAACTTGGTTGACTATAAACTTAATCGACTTAAATATTTTAGTATAATTATAAAAAAGTTATTTTCAAAATTCGATATTTCGAAAACGGTTAAATTTAGGATATGATGTGCTATATTAATTTCATTCAAAATTTTGAGAAAAACTGAAATATGGAATAATATACAGAGTGTTCCATTGGAGAAAAAGCAACTTTGTTTCGTCATGACTCTCTCACTGAACCTGTATACTCATTTTTCTTTGTTGTAATAGATTTTAACCCTAAAACTTTTGTATCTTAAAATTTTTCGCTAGCCATCTTACTTCAGGAGATAATCGACCATTTCCATACATATCAGCCATCCTGTATAATTCAATCATATAAGGGTTTCCCCTCGGAATGAAAGATATTAAGCTATGAACTTGTATGAGATTTTGTTTTGGCATTTCAAAAGTTGAGTCTAATCTCTCATAAGATCTCGTGTACGCGTCTTGAGATATTCAAGGTCAGATATAATTATGTAAAAATATAGAACATCAATGAAAATTTTTTTTTTAATGATTTTGGATGATTCCTGCGTTATTTGGTATGCTGATTTGGAAA